>SZWC01028804.1:0-15046 GCA_023375785.1 Penium margaritaceum
AGCCTCTGCACCGCCACCTGCACCGCCAACAATACCGCATGAGAGCGAGCTCTGCCCGTCAATCTCCGCCACCACGTTGAAGCAGGCCATTCGACGCAGGCCGTCAAAGCAGGCCGTCGACGAAGCAAGTTGCTGAAGCAGGCGGATGCGACTAGCCGAGGCGCATTCGACCGAGTGGGTGGGGCGTCTGATTGTGCTGCCGAGAACCGCAGTAGGTGCCGGTGCTTCCGTCTTGGCGAGGAGAGCCCCGCCGCCACGGCGGTCGAAACAGGCGTGTTTCTTTCCAGCGCGTAGGCTCAACGTGCAGGTCTGCATGATCTCCGGCGGAATAAACGACAGTGAGTGTAATGGCAGCCCGTCTATATGTGTCGCGCATGCACGGAGTCGGCACTGTTGCACGCGCTGGTGCTGCTGCGGTGGCGGCGGTCGTTGCTGCGTCGTGGTTCCGGCTCCTCAACGGCGAAGACTCATGCGGAGGCCGCTATCACGTCGCATCGTCGCAGCTCCGAACCGCGTTCTGGATTCTTCCTCGGTCATTTTTCTCGTTTGGCACCGATTTCGAGTATCCATAGAAAACTGGCCACGGCTGGAAGTCGTAATCCATATTGGCCATTAAGTGTCGCTCTTTATCAGATTTTGCCATAATTGACTGCGCTCCGCAGCCTCCATTACTGTTTTAGCCATATTCAAGCGAGCGCTGGCTTCAAATGTGGCCATGAAGTCGGCCAACGGAAAAAAGATCGAGCGGGGGAGCGATATTGACCCTTAACCCCTCGGGTGAACTCCGAAAGCCATTCTCAATACTTATATATCCGAAAATGGACATGAAGAGGAATATTAACCTTCTAGCACGCTCTAGGAGGCAAAGCAGTAGAACCAAAATGATGAGGAAAATGAAACTACAGTGGGAATCAAAAAAGACCTCAAAGAATCTTAGTTACTACAATAGGTGATTGGAAGCGGAAACTATTTACTCGACCCTCATAGGGTTAGAAAATCTGGTAAACAAAACTTCTTAAAAAATGAATTCATGAGTGTTTTAAATGCATAAAAAATATTGCTTCTATATTATTTCCATTATTTCCCTAAGTATAATGTATCTCTTTCATGCATTTTTGGCTTTCATCAAGAAACAAATATAAATACATACCTTTTCAAGAACATAATCTTGCATTAAAAATAGAATTGCATTCTGAAATAATGATTGAAATGAAAATATTCATTAAAAACATTTATGAATTAAGATAATAATTATAATTCTCACTGTAAGCACATGCAAAAGCATAATTAATGCTTAAACCCACGATCATGTAACATTTTCAATCATTCAATCCTCATCTAAGGATTTTATACATCATATCTCACATTTTATTTGTTAATTATTAATAATTAAGCTCAATTATATTATTTCACAACTAAATCACGATATTAAACAATTTTTCAATATAAAATATTCATTTATAAACACAAAATGATGATAAGTTGAATAAATCAATATATTCTAGCTAAATTGTTGAATTCCATTACAATTCATTAAAAGATAAGCTTTTTTAAGATAATATTTCAACACATGTGTGCATTTCATTGATTCTTTTCTATATGAAGCCCTTCATGTGACATAAAAATCAAATAATGGACTAATTTTCTATTGAAACAAAAAATCATATTTGGAGAAATAAATGGGAATGAAATGATTAAAGTTATTATCTTATTATTCTATTCTTCAATAAATTGAATTTTTTATGTTTTAAAATGTACAAATACATTTATATTGGTTCTTGAATATCAGTTACATTCCGTTGGTTAGATGTCATTTTTTATCTTTTTTTGATGTGATACGTAAGTATTTAATATAAGAATGTTTACATTATTGTATTTTAAAACCGAATTGTATGTTAAATCTAGAGTTTTCATTAACTTTTTTGTTTTGGACATTACGCTTATTCAAATTATAACTGATTGAATGGCATGTAGATATACTTTTATTTCAAACACCTATTCTAGTATTTAAGATGCTTTTAAGTCCCTTAAAATTCTCACTGTAGTTTCATTTTCCTCATCATTGTGGTTCTACTTATTTATTCCTTGGAGCGTGTTAGAAGGTTAATGTTTCTCCTTCCATGTCCATTTTTGGATGTATCAATATGAAGAATGCCTTTAGGATTTGATCCGAGGTGTAACGGGGCTTCCTTCGTCAATATCGCTTGCTCGTGCGATTCTTTTTCCTTCGGCCGTCTTCATGGCCACATTTGAAAGGAGGAGCCGGCACGCGCTTGAATATGGCTAAAACAACAAGGGAGGCTACGAAGTGCAGTCAATCACGGCCAAATCTTAGAACGAGCGACACTTTATGGCCAATTTGGATGACGACTCCGAGCCGCGGCCAGTTTTTGAAGGATACTAAAAAACATGAGTAAACAAGAAAAATGACCTTTCTCCTCGAGGGATTTTTGTCTACAACCTGCATTTCCGTGATGCTTTATGCCCCATAACTGGACTTTTGCATCCTTAAGTCTTTTGCATAGCCCGCGCGTCGCATTTCCTATACACACCGCATACCTACAGTTCTAGGGCCCTCGGAAACAGGAATCCGGCCCAAAACTTGCTTCATAACTTGCGGCTCTTGAGAGCGAGGCCAAGAGATGTCGCGCGTCAGGTAAAACGGTTACGATAAGACAGCCTCGAACTGACCAGGGAATGCATTTTGTGCATTTTTGGTTACATAGTAGCCTTATTGTAATCACTTTTCTTGAAAAACATTCGATTTTATGATTGGTCCGCCCGCACAAATTTCTTCATTGACGGCCGGTCAAACTTGTGAGGACGGACGGATCACCCTTGTGTGGTGTTCCCGGGTCAAAAACGGAATGTGGTCATGTACATGGTAAACAAAGGGTGTAAAGAGATGGGTAAAAAACTGGGAATGTTGCATTGCGGTGCACTAGTAGAATTGGATTGCATGGTAACCTTATTCAAATGAGTTTTCTTGCAAAAATTCCGATTTCCTCAGCTGTGCGTCCGTACAAATTTCTTCGCCAACGTCCGGTCGGACTTCGAAGGGCGGACAGAACACCTTTGTCTGGTGTTCCCGGGTCAAAAACGGAAAGTGGTCATGTACATGATAAAGGAAGGGTCAAAAGAGATGGGAAAAAAATGAGAATGTTGGAGTGTAGTGTGAATATTTATTTTGTACATTTAAACGTATAGCAAACATCATTGTGTACATCATAAACATATGGGTGGTACAATTAATGTGGAATGACTTCAATTACATTTCTTCCTCTTTTCGGGTTCATAGAAAGTAGTTCACTTTTTTTGAAAAACCTCCCATTTTATGATTGGTCCGTTTGCACGAGTTATATCGTCGACAGCCGATCGGACTTCTAAGAACGGACGGAAAATCCCTTGCGTGGTGTTCCCGGGTCAATAACGGAAAGTGGTCATAGACATGATGAACGAAGGATGTTAAGAGATGGGGAGAAAACGGGAATGCTGGGTTGCAAAGCAATAATGTATTTTGTGTTCCTTAAATGTAGAATTAATGCATCCTTGTACATCATGAACAAATTGTGTGGTACCATTAATGTGGAATGACTTCAATCACTTTTCTTTATCTTTTCTGGGACATAGAAAGTAGTTCGCTTTCATGGTCCTTGTTGCTACATCTATGTGTCTTTCGTTTAATCTATGGTTGGGTCACTTGATGTCAAAGAGAGAATAGAAAAAAGGCATACGACATACCGGGATCAGAAATGCAATTTAGTAAGGTATAATTCAATGACAATGGTATAGAAGACATGAACGTGTTAGTTGGACATCATTCTACTATTAGAGGAATACATTGCTAAGGATGTGGACATTTCTTGTGAAAGAAAATGTATTCTTGGGAACTTTTTATGGGGCAATCCCGTGGATATTTTGTAAACATTGAGTTGTGTACGTTGTTACCTATGTACCTTTAATTAATGCTACCTCACAAAAATCCGGGCAGCATTTGTCCTAGACCTGGAACACTTTGTGTACTTCTTTACCTAACTATGTGTCCACCTTTGGATCTGTCTACTCTATTATTTGTGTAACTCTAACGGAAGCTATGCCAAATAAATTTTGACATCATTTTCTCTATACTTGCATCATTTGAACTACCTTTCTACCTACCTACCTTAATACCGTTTCACCCCAATGCATCAATATGTTGGGCATGGAATGCATGCTACCTTGAGAACATTTTGGCAACATTTCCCCTACACAACATAAAACTTCAACTACGTGCTTACCTATCTACCTATCTTCATTTTCACCTCACTACCTTGTTATCTGTTTATCTAGTGTTGGTTCGTGTATTCATTTAACTATGCACCTATGTTCTGGAACTATGCCACACATATGGTGAGTACAATATGGAGTGGTATAGCACCAAGTCTACCTCTGAAGGGTTGTTGGGAAATGATGTCTCCCTACATCATCCCGACAGGAAATTATTTATGATATAGTACACTTACTTCCTTACCTTGCTTACCTGTGGTATCCGTTGTCTTGGGATTGCACCACCCTGGCGGTGTGATGTGCACTCTTTGTCATGCAAAAAGAGTGTACATATTGAGTTTCGCCAACGATGTCAAAATGATCCATTGTCAGCTGCTGAGGCACAATTGTGACTTTGTACAATTCCCGTTAGTTGATTTCTTTTCGACATTTTTGAGGGTCCATGCAACTGTTGTTCCATACACAAGAGTTGGGGCGAGTGTGATGCATAGATGCCCGTGAAAATGACACCTATGCACAGTGCGACTAAGGTGACACCACGACATGTTACTTGTAGCACGAGGAACGAGTCACGACATGCCTAGAAAGAGAAAAAAAAAGCACGGCTATGGATGAAGAACATTGCACATGGAGACTTCACAAGCTTGTCACAAGAACCAATACTGCGTGGATCCTCTGCAAGTTCACCGGCCCAACCGTAGTTCAATGACATCACTCTGGATGGGAAGCTCCCCATTATACCCCAACGCCACGCGCTATTGACCATATCTCACATCCTACTCACAAACACTGTACAAAAATGCTCTGATGCACAGTATACATTGTGGAAGAGGCCGAACTTTGTCGTCACGTGTCCATTGATGGCGGTCGTTGCATGACCTTCACTTTGTACGATATGAATAATTTACCGTGTTGTTAATTATGTAGAGGGTTAGTGCAACTATTGTTCCACACCGAAGAGTTTTGGGGAGTGTGTGATGCATAAATGCCCATGAAAACGACACCTATGTACATTGCGACTAAGCTGAAACCACGACGTATTCCTTGTACCACGACGAATGAGTCACGGAATGCCTAGAAAGAGAAAAAAAAGCACAGCCATCGATGAAGAATATTACTATGCTATGGATGCAGAATTCACAAGCCCGGTACAAGAACCAAGACTGTGTTGGTCCTCCGCAGGTTCACCGGCCCAACCGTGGTACAATGACACCGCTCTGGATGGGTAACTCCCCATTGTACCCCAACGCCATGCGCTATCGACCCTAACACACATTCTACTCACAAACAGTGTGCCAAATTGCTCTGATGCACAACGTACCTTATGGAAGAGACAGAATGTTTTCGTCACGTGTCCATCGATGGTGGTTGCATGACCTTCACTTTGTTGACACAAAGGCATGACTGTCTTTTCGACTTAGTACAGGGATTCGTGCAACTATTGTTCCATGCTTAAGAGTTGTGGTGAGTGTGCGATGCATAAATGCCCATGAAAACAACACATGTACACAGTGTGACTAAGCTCACACCACGACGTATTACTTTTACCACAACAAACAAGGCACGACATGCCTAGAAAGAAAAAAAAAATAGCCGCCATTGATGAAAAACATTGTGACGTTACGGTTGCGGACTTCACAAGCCTGTTACAAGAACCAAGACTGTGTTGATACTCTACAAGTTCACCGGCCGAACCATGGTTCAATGACATTACTATGGATGGGTAGCTCCCTGTTGTACCCCAACGCCACGTTCTATGCACCCTATCTCATAATCTACTCAG
Organism: Penium margaritaceum; assembly: GCA_023375785.1. NCBI lineage: Eukaryota > Viridiplantae > Streptophyta > Zygnematophyceae > Desmidiales > Peniaceae > Penium > Penium margaritaceum. The sequence goes on from SZWC01028804.1 coordinate 6,050, forward strand.
AAACACCATGCTGAACAGCTTTGATGCACAACTTACCTTCTGGAAGAGGCAGGTAGTTGTCGTCACGTGTTCATCGATGACGGTCATTGTATGAATTTCGATTTGAATCATATAAATGCATGATCGTCTTGTCAATTTTATCAAGGGTTTCATGCAAATGTTGTTTCAAATTGAAGGGTTGTGGTGAGTGCGATGCATAAAGTCCCGTGAAAACAACACCTATGCAAAGTGCAACTAAGCTGACACCAAGACGTATTACTTGCACCACGACAAACGAGTAACGTCATGCGCAGAAAGAAAGAAAAGCACGGCCATTTATGAAGAACATTGCGATGCTACGGATGCAAAACTCACAAGCGCATTTCAAGTAACAAAATTGCGTTGATCCTCCGCAGGTCAATCGGTCCAACCGTGGTACAATGACATCACTCTGGATGGGCATCTCCCAACTGTACCCAAACGCCACGCGCTATCGACCCTATCTCACATCCTACTCACAAACACTATGCAAAAGTGCTCGGATGCACAACGTACCTTGTGCAAGAGAAAGAACGTTGTCGTCACGTGTCCATCACTGGTGGTCGTTACATGAGCTTCACTTTGTACGATAGGAATGTATGACCGCATTGTGAACTCTGTAAAGGGTTTGTGGAACTGTTTATCTACACTGAAAAGTTGTGGTGAGTGTGCGATAGATGAATGCCCGTGAAAACAAAACCTATGTACAAAGCGACTAAGTTGACACCACAACGTGTTACTTGTACGACGACGAACGAGTCACGACATTCCTAGAATGAAGAAAAAAAGCACTGCCATTGATGAAGAACATTGCGACGCTACGGATGTAGACTTCACAAGCTCGTCACAAGAACAAAGAATGCATTCTTCCTTCGCATGTTCACCGGCCCAACCGTGGTACAATGACATCACTCTCATGGTAGCTCCCCATTGTATCCCAACACCATGTGCTAAAGACCCTTTCTCACATTGTACTCACAAACACTGTGCAAAAGTGCTCAAATGCACAACACACATTGTGGAAGAGGCAGAACATTGTCGTCACGTGTTCATCGATGGCAGTCGTTGTATGACTTTCAATTTGTACAATATAAATGGATGATCGTCTTATCAACTTTTTTGACGCTTTTCTACAACAGTTGTTTCAAAGTGAAGAGTTGTGGTGAGTGTGCGATGCATGAATACCTGTGAAAACGACACCTACACACCGTGCTACTAAGCTAACACCACGACATATTCCTTGTACCACGACGAATGAGTCACACCATACCTAGAAAGAAAAAAAAGGACGGTCATCGATGAAGAACATTACAACGCTATGGATGCACACTTCACAAGCTCGTCATAAGAACCAAGACTTTGTTGATCCTCCACAAGTTCACCGGCCAGCTATGGTAGAAAGACATCACTTTGGATGGGTAGCTCCTCATTGTACCCCAACGCCACGATCTATCGATCCTATCTCACATTCTACTCACAAAGAGTGTGCAAAAGTGTTCTGATGCACAGTGTACCTTGTGGAAGAGGCAGAATGTTGTCGTCACGTCTTCATAGATGGCAGTTGTTGCATGAACTTCACTTTGTTGACACAGAGGCATGGCTCTCTTGTCAACTTTGTCGAGGGTTTTGTGGAACTGTTGTTCTATACTGAAAAGTTATTGTGAGTGTGCAATGCATAAATGCACATGAAAACAACACCTATGTACAGTGTGACTAAGCTGACACCACGATACATTACTTGTACCACGACGAACAAGTCATGACATGCCTAGAAAGAAAGAAGAAAAAAAGCACGGCCATCAATGAAGAACATTGCGACGCAACGGATGAAAACTTGACAAGCTCGTCACAAGAACCAAGATTGCGTTCATCCTTCACAGGTTCACCGGCCCAACTATGGTATAATGACATACTATGGATGGGTAGCTCTCCATTGTACCTCAACGCCATGCGCTATCGACCTTGTCTTACATTGTAATCACAAATATTGTGCAAAAGTACTCTGATGCACAACGTACCTTGCTGTCACTACTCACTACTATTGTGAATGGTGGCCATCATTTGCAAGTTTAAGAGAAAGTGGCCATCTTCAGAAGGCAAATCATACTTTGTCTTCTAAACCTTGTTGAATGGTTATGAAGCCATCAAAAACGCATATCTATGTTGCTTAACACTGTGTCTGAGTTCAATATGATTGCTTTTGATGTTTACACCATCAAAGCTTAGCATGTCATCTTCATATGTTAGTGGTATGATCATCATATGCATGGGCCAAAGGGGCCGTCCATCCAAGTCAAAAGCACGCTCAAGAAGAAGCTTTACTTTGGTCTGCACAAGTCTGCAATCTACTTAAGCTGTCAAACATCCTTTGATCGTTGATGTGTACTTGATGATTTTTTGCGGAAATCATAGTGTTTTCAAATGTGGTTGAGGAATGCTGAACTGTAGATCATCGCAGAATAAGGTGAAGCTCAAAACATCCATAAACCTTTGATATGGCCTAAAGAGGCTTGAGTTTTAGCTTTGACATGGCTTGAGATGGCTTCAATTGTTGCTTTTAGATAGCCTAAAAAGGCTTGAATTGTAGCTTTGAAATAGCCTAAAAAGGCTTGAATTGTAACTTTCAAATAGTCTGAAAAGGATTGAATACTTATGCATGTTGTTGATAGAATGAAAGAGCATAATCAACGAATGAACACAAAAACGCGATGAATGAAAGCAAAATGACACAAGACAGAATGGAACAGAAAGGTATAGAATAGCATCCAACACTTGTACCAACACCGACACCAACCAACTTACACCACCCTGCACTTCACCTCCACCTCCATTTGCACCTCCACCACCCACCACCTCCACTTCAAATGTACCATGATGTCGTAAACATCACAATACACAATATCACGTCGCATCAAATTACGTCTATGCTCACATATATCTCCTCTACCCTCCACCTCCAACGCTCTCCACCTCCTCCACCCTCCACCTGCACCACCCTCGACATCCACCTCCACTTCCACCTTCGTTGCCCTCCACCTCCACTTGTTATGTGCCATGATCAAACACATCGCAGCACACATAATCGTATCGCATCACATGTCTATGTCTTCGTCTGCCTCATCACTTTCCACCTCCAACACCCTCAAATTCCACCACCCTCTATATTCCATCACGTAACAATTCACAAATGAGAGAGGGCGAGAGAGAGAGAGAGAGAGAGAGATTGAAAGAGAGAGAGAGAGAGAGAGAGAGAGAGAGAGAGAGAGAGAGAGAGAGAGGGAGAGAGAGAGAGAGAGAGAGAGAGAGAGAAAACTTACCTTCAATATTGACTTGTAATTTGACTTGAAACATGACTTGAGACAGGCCTTCAAACTTTTGGAAAGCGGTCGTCAATAGTCTTCCGTTATTTATCTTCAATAGTGTCAAATCAAAAGTCTTCCATAAAGCGGCCTCCAACAGTCTTTGGTTTATGGTATTTATTCAATAATCTTTGACTCTAAACACATAAAAATCAGTCACATATATAGATGTAAATAAGTCAAACATATACAAAACAGCCACACACACATATGAAAAATAGTCACACACACGCAAGATAGTCACACTCATCCAGAATAATCACACACACACACACACACACACACACACACACACACACACACACACATGCAGAAAAATCATACACACATACAAAATAATCATACACACATACAAAACAGTCACACACACACATGCAAACAGACACACAAACATGCAATCGGTCACACGCATGGAAAGCCTTCAGATACACATGCAAAACAGTCTCATACACGTACAAAACAATCACATAGACATACAAAACAGTCTCATACACATGTAAAACAATCACACACACACACACACACACATACAAAACAGTCACAAACATTAGTTACAATCACACACACATGGAAAACAGTCACACATATGAAACTCAGTCACACCCATACAAAACAATGCAAACATTGACACGCATGCACCACAATCACACACATGCAAGGAATTCATAAGCCTATGCAAAGCTTTCACACGCACGCAAAAAAAGACACACAAATATGCAAACAGACACACAAACACACATACACACACACACACACACACACACACACACACACACACACATACACAAAACATTCATAGACATGAGATATTGTCACAAATACATTAACAACAGTCACACACAAGCAAATCAGTCACACACATACAAAAAAGTCACACACTCATGTAAGATAATCACACATACATGCAAAAAAATCACACACATATGAAAAACAGTCACATTTGCAAAACTGTTGCATGCATGCAATAGAGTCATACACATACCGTTCTTTTGACTTATGTTGGCATTTAACTTTGATCCGGGGGAGAAATTACTCATTTTTGGTTCGGTAACAGATAGAAATTGGCCTAAAGTTTAGTTCGATTTTTTGTGGGCCAGATCAACTCTTGCTTTTGGCTTGTCTAGTCCAGCATCCCATTCGACGTGTGATAATGAGAGATGAGAGATGAAAGATGAGAGATGAAAGATGACAGGTAGGAGATGAGAGATGAGAATAGAGACATGAGAGATGAGGAATTATGGTTAATCAACCCATTTGTATGCACTTTACAACCTATGTACACTAATTTTCCATTATCTTCACTTCCTAGAAGTTTAGAGGTGTTCATGCACTTGTTACATAACTATTTTCTTAATTAAAAAATGAGGTTAATTTTTTTCGATTATTTGACTTCATTTCATAAATTCAAATCCATCCCATTATGTTCATTGTGAAATGTACTTACTTGTTTTACATTCGGCCTCTTTCTGTATACCAACTTCATTTGGGTCATATCTTTCATACTTAGTATTGGCTCGAAAGATAGCTAATGACACAGATGAAAAACTGCAAGGCATCCAAACACGTATTGACTTTGCGAGGGTCGTCGCCGTTGTTCGCTCGATGCGCTACCCCCCCACCCCACCCCCCCTTGCAAGTTGATCAGGGGAAGATAGATAGATTATTATGTTTATCGTCGCTACCCCTCCACGGGGAATGGACGGTGGCACAGAGCCACATGTGACAGTGAGAGTCAGGAGGGACATCCACACACGACAACTATGAAGAGGGGCATAAATGTGCCCACTGTCAAGTGTAAAGAAGCACACAAGGGTCAAAGTAAATGAAGTCCTAGCGAGATTCTGAGGGGGGGAGGGACAGTACACACGAGGCCAATAAGAGCGACATGCCAATGGTGGCCAAAGAGGCCTAGTAACGGCATATCACAAATGCCGAGCTCAGCTGCGCGGCGGCCAGAGGGCTGCTGCATGCTGCGAGCTCGCTCCATACGAAACCACCATATTAGCGGCTGTCATCCTGGGCTGCAGATGCTGATAGATAGATAGATTATTATCTATCTATTTATCTACAGGAGTGTATTGGGGGAGCATATTGGGTTGTGTATCGTAAGCCCATTTAGGATTACACACAAGTGCATGGATACACTAGTGCATTCATTCGACCATAACTCAGATACACTTCTTTATACACCGGCCTAACACACTTCGACTCCATGGGGGGAGGGGGACGATGAGCCCCACCCCAAAAGTACAAATTGTCTCTTGCAAGTGTATCGGAAAGTGTAGCTGGTAGACAACCAAAAAGATACACTTGTTTATCTGATTGACATCATCAGTCGATGGAATCCGATGGTTGACAACAGAGGTTGAAATCACAAATAGAATACACTATTGGCAACGTGCAAGCGAACCAACCGATCCCCGATCGGAGGTCCGCCCTCCCCCCCCCCCACCAAACCTCGCGTGTGTATTGGGTGAATGTATCGAGGAGTGTATGGCAAGCTCGTTAAAGAATAAACACTTGTGTTTTTGAGCGGCCCCGCTCTAGATACAATTCCCAATACACCCCCACAATACACTTTGATATCGGAGAGGGGGGGAGGTGACGAAGTCTCGTTTCAATGTCAAAAATTGAATGTGATTAGTTCATTGGTTTATATCTCTGGTAGAAAACCATAACATCACACATATGATTTCATGTCAACAGCAATGGAACTGATCGCGATCCTCGATCGGACTCATCCAACAGTTTGCGAAAGCCTAAAAAGTCTAATCCCTGAGTTTTGCCCTTTGAAACTTGCGATTAAACAAACATTCATTCGGATGGGATGTCCCCCCCCCCTCCCAACTTCAATAGTTTATCGGGGGGGAGAGGGGGGGGTGTATTGGGGGGTGTACTGTGCAAACAGAAAAAAACTACACAAGCGCATTGACACATAACTTTGTTCATTCGGCCAAACGCCCGAGCTCTCCCCGGTTCAGCTTCGCTTTTCATGTGGACCTCGTGAAGGGAAAGGATAGGGGGGCGCATGTTGGAACCGCACGATCGACGAAAAACTAACGAGGCGACCTTTTGTGGGAGCAAAGATCACGAGTATAGCTTTCCCAGTACCGAGTATAATTCAGCGTTAAAGAAAACAATACAGACATAACATGAAGTAAACAAAAAAAGAAACATCATATGCAAAAATGTGAATACATTCATGTAAACTTGACTTTTCAAAATCATTCTACAACATTGAACTTCAGAATGTTTTCAGGTCATTCATTTCTTAAGATAGTTCAATGAAACTATTGTGGTGATGTACACAAAACTAAATGTGAACATGATTCCAACTAGAAGTTTTTAGGATACATCGTGGATGGTCTTGGTTAGTTTCCTATAAGGATCCTCACAATGTTTTGTAGCGTTGTACACACTTTATTGAGTGTGTGCATTTGGGGTGATTGGGAATGAATGGAGATGAGAAATAAGAGCTTAGAGATGAAAGATGAGACATGAGAGATGAGACACGAGACATGAGACATTAGAGATGAGAGATGAGACATGAGACATAAGAGAAGACATATGAGGCATGGGAAATGAGACATGCGACATGAGACATGGGACATGAGAGATGAGAGATGAGCGATCGGAGATGAGAGATGAGAGATGAGGGATGAGACGTAAGAGATGAGACATGAGACATTAGAGATGAGACATGATACATGAGGCATCAGACATGAGACATGATACATGAGACATGAGAAATGAGACATTAAAGATGAGAGATGAGACATGATACATGAGACATTAGAGATGAGACATGAGACATCAGAGATGATAGATGAGACATGAGAGATAATGCATGAGAGCTGAGATATGGGACATGAGACAATAGAGATGAGAGATGAGACATGAGATATGAGACATTGGACATGGGACATGAGAGATGAGAGATGAGACATCAGACATGAGATGAGATTTGAGAGATGAGAGATGAGACATGAGACATGAGACATGGGACATGGGTGTAGCGTACGGGCCATTTTTACGGTTAAAAATGGTCGTTAAACAGTTATCGGGTACTTCGGGTACTCGAGGCTCAGGTTTCAAGGAGCCAAAAGTCGGAAAATTACATGTGCTAGAGTCGAGTTTGACTCTAGCACTGAAAATAGCCCGTGGCCGGATTTGAGGAGAAAGGAGTGTCGCGATGGAAAATCCATCGCGTCACTCCTCCACTCTAGTTGGTCGCTAGGGTCCTGTTCCACGTGGCCGTGCCACGTGGAACGATAGGGTTTTTTGGTTGCATGTTGCAAAGATGCCCTATGACGACCGTGTCTGTTTTGCCGTGACGCGTCTCAGCCAAAATGGCTGAGGCGACCAGTCACTCGGCCTTCTTGGACTGAATAACATGAGGGCTTACATTTTGGTTCCACAGTTAGTCGCAAAACAGCCCACGGCTGTTACATTGGCATCAGAGCCAAGGCTTCCGCGAAAACATTTTTGAAGGTTCATCGGGCCGTTCGCTTCTCGTCGAAACGATCGCTACCCGTCGATCCTGCAAGTACATGGAGAGAAAAATGTTTGGACCCGTCCGACCAAACGCCGCCCGATCAGTGGAGCGAGCGAGCGACCATCGGGGAACCCTTTCGATCGTTCCCCGAGGGATTGATCAGAAGGCTCGCCTCGTTGAGCCAAGAGCTCTTAAAAAAAAAAACCCACTTCAAACGCCACCCGAGAGGTAGCGGGTGAGACGGCTCACGCGTCTCATCCTTGGCGTGCCAAGGATGAGACGAGGAGGAGGAGAGGAGCTCCACCCCTCTGCCTCTCTTACTCGGGCTGAAGGCCCGCGGAGGAAGAGAGGGGTGATCCCTCCTCTTGTCCCCCTCGCAAGGGCTGGCTGCCCAAGGACAAGAGGAGGGCGATCTTCCCTCCTCCCACCCTCACAAGGGCCGACTGCCCAAGGGGAAGAGAGTGGGCGGGCTCCCCTCCTCCCACCCTCACAAGAGCCGACTGCCCAATGGGAAAAGAGGGAGCGAACCCCCCTCTCCCCCCCTCATAAGGGCCGACGGCCCAAGACGAAGAGAGGGGGCGATCCCCCCTCACATGGGCCGACAGCCCATAGGGGAGGAGAGAGGGCGTCCGCCCCCCCCTCCCCTCTTCCCCCTCTCACTTCGGCCGATGGCCGAAGGAGGATTGGGGCGGGAGTCCCTCTCCGCCCCCCCCCCTCTCCTCCACTACGTCCATGGCGTCGAAAGGGAGGAGAGGGACGGGAGCCCCTTCCCCCCCCCCCTCCACGGCGCCGAAGGGAAGGAGGGGGACGAGAATCCCTCTCCCCCCCCACATCCCTAAGCGCCGACAGCGCCCAAGGGGAGGAAAGGGACGGGAGTCCCTTACCTCTCCCTCGTTCATGGCGACGGCAGCGCTAGGATGGCGGCGATGGGAGCGTCTCCCCCCCCCATGGCGCGGACGGCGCCAAGGGGGGCGGGTGAGGGAAGAGTTACCCCCCCCCTCGTCCATGGCGCGGACGGCGCCAAGGGGAAGTTGAGGGGAGATTCCCCTCACTCCCCCCCCCCTCCCCAGGGTGTCGGCTGCGCCGTAGGGGCTAAGAGGGGAGGACCCACCTCCAGGCCGGCAG
>SZWC01028804.1:15258-25625 GCA_023375785.1 Penium margaritaceum
GATTTCCTCGGTTGAACCCGAGGGTTGGCCTAGTTGGCCGTAGGTTCACTGCTCTAAAAAGCGGCATGGAGCTCAGTCTCAGGTCTACAATGTTTTGAGAATTTCTCAGTCATTGTCCTTAAAAACGTCTATGTTCGTGGAAAAAGGGAAGACCGATAGTTTTCCCAGCACACCACCGGGTGTCGCATGACAGGTTCCAAACATCAAACAAAAGAGGGAGGATGGCACTTGACGTGTCAAACTCCATGAATCCTCAAGTTGAGGAATTCTTTGTCAACCGTTTTCAACAAGGTTTGGAACGGTGAATATCTTTGTGGTCAAACCCAAGTGTGTGGTCAAGTGGACCATGGATTTCAGCGCAAAATCTAAAAGCTCTAGTTGAGCTCTTCCGAAAATCAGCGGTTCTGATTTTCTTTTTCAGTTCCGAAGCAGAAAAAGGAGGAAAACCAACAGGTTCCCATGTCGTGGACGGAACTCACTTGGAAAAGTGTCAATGCAAGAAAACTAGCACCGATAGTGCCTAAATGTTTCTAAATTAACCTCAAAGTTTGGGGTATTACGTGAGAAAACCCAGAAGGGGTGACCGTTGAGAGCCACGACATGGCTCAACGCGGGTCGTATATGCGCTAAACAGTTTTGTTTGCGCAAAAGAGCCACTACGCCACCGGGCTGCAAAACCACAATGGTGACGTACATCGAGACAACTTCTTGTTCTAGAAAAAAAAAATGGGCACCGTACGTGCTGTGACCACTTGACGACTCACCTAATCATTGCAACAATACGAAATGTGCAGAAATCACAAAATGAGTGTTGATTGTACAGGTACACGGACGTGGACCACGCCATCAACGTAAGTGCCAATTGCACTACGGGCAACAGCAAAAGTGCTGATTGCAGAAAACTTTTGCGGTGTCGAACACACCAGTGAAAAAAGAGCTAGTTGCACTTTAATCAGGGATGTCGAAAGCATTTGTGATGCTAGTGCCGAACGCACTGCACATGGTCTGAAGAGATATGACCAGAATTGCCGCTTCCGTGCTACGTGGGTGTCCATTGCACCAAGAATGTTGGATAAGTCATTTCTGAATGGATTTCGACAAAACAAGAATGTGAATGTCGATCGCACTCAACACACGCACGATGGTGAAAATCTATGCGTGATGGTCAATTGACAAGTGCCGGTTGTACCTGGAATACGACCAACATGGAAAATGCTGTCGTAGCATTCACGCGAGTGCCGAACGCACGATTACCATCGTGTTGAATGCATGGCCGATGAGTGCGTTGGTTTGGTTATTGACAGGAGCACCAAATGCATCTTTGTCATAAACGCCGATTGCACGATTGTCAAAAGCCGCAGGTTGCACTTGTGTTATGGGTGTTGAGTGTACCACTCATGCGAGTGCCGAAAGCACTCTGGCCATGAGTTGCAATTGGGTTAGCTATGCTAGTAATGATGGTACACCACATGTTGTAAGATGCCGATTGCACCGCTAACAAGGTGCCGATTGCACTCCGTTGTATCAACTAGCATAAACTAGGCAACCGTTGACTCGTCGTGCTAGCTTGCAAAAGACCACCAGACGAAAGCATACGATCTATGCGCGGAGTAGTTTTATGGGCAAGTGCGTCAAGCACGTTTATCAAAGCGCCAAAACCACGTCGTTTGGCGTTTGCAAGGGATCTCGACGAAGTCGAGGATGGTCATACTGTCGAATCCTTCAAATGGAGGACCGACAAGTTTGGATAGAAACAATCACATACGACTATGATGATCAGAGGTATGCCTGAACATCGTAACAAAAACACAACGATCTCGGTCGCCACCGACAGTGACGACCATTCACCTTGCCGATAGCAGTTTGGGAAGGTACTTCCAAAAGAAGTACGAACCAAATTTCATCAGATGGATCACGTGTGACGAGAACGACTTCCTCACATTTTGACCATGCTAAAGGTGGACAAACTCCTCCCTGTCCATAGATGGAACGCGCTACAAAAGCCCAGTCGGTTGAGCACCAATTCCAAAATATGCACGGCTTGTATTACCGCAAGAGGTTAGCGCAGATGATCAAGCACCAGAGACAATCCACCTTTCAATACGTGCACGACATGCACAAAAACCTAATTCACTAAGTGTTGGTGTGTCTATCACGACACTCAATTATGGATAAGTTAGACAGTCAAATGATCACAACGGTTTTGTGACATTTGAACAAACTGACGATATCAGCTGATGTCTTGCATAAAAATGACGACACCATTTCACCGAACAAGTAGTTTGGTGGGTGCAGGACGTGTGCCACGACAGTCGCACGTCCCAATGCGCTACAATGTTCAAAGGCGAATGTGATCATTTCATGACTATGTCTGTGTCATGACTATGTCATGAGATGTGACCTGGCCTGTTAGCATGCCGACTTTAATCCTCGAGGATTGCCATTGTGCTGCCTGTACACAGTGTGTACTGGATGCATCAGTACCTTTTGGAGGTTCTCTGCAACATCAGTCATGGCCGATGAAAGCATCGGTCCGTGATGGAATGTGTCAAGGATGATACGCTTGAATAAAGTTCCAATGGCGAAACCATTAACACCCTCTCACTCAGTGAGTGATGGATTCAATTGGGGTGCCCGACCGGTACCGACAATAAAAAGGTACATGAGTATACTCACAACCCTGTTCAGGAGACAATGATTATTGTCAATGGAGGTTGTATTTGCGCTAGAGAGGGACAGAGACTCTTTGATGGGTCCTCCAAGATTTGAGACGCCGCCGTGCGGTGGTCAAGGATTGCAAGAGTAAAATCTGGCGTATGACAAGATTGACCGAATGTCAAAAGTGAACAAAATTGAAGGCGACACCTGCAGTCTATCATCACTTGGTGAGTTAACATGTCATAGACATTGATAGACAAAAATACATGAACCGACGTCGATGACATAAATTCATCCACAGTTTGGTGAAAATCCATTTCAGAGAAAATGAGCGACACTCATTTTCTACCTAATGGCGCTCCAGAGAACTAAGACGGTCTCATAGATTGCTACAAACCAACTACGCCATAGTTGGAATCACGTCAAGGTCTAGGTTTTTCGATCAAATCTTATCACCGTGGAGACGATCTATAAGCTGACAGCTTTATGCTAACAGAATGTTAACACCTACATCTTGGTGGTCCGACCGACCACACGAGTCATAAGCAACACAAAGGTAAAATGATGACCAGTGTGTCAAAAATGTTGATGTGAAGGGACTCTTCAAGATGGACCTTGATTTTCTGAGGAACGTCTCAAAGTTGAGGCCATCGTGACACAGTACACTAGTTGTGTACGTCACGCTCTTCAAACATAATGCAGATGGATTCCGGTCATACCAAGGCATGGTGTAGCACCAGCTATCCAATTTGTTGGAACAAAACCAATCTCCGAGAGAGATCATAATGACTACGGTGTAGTCGAACCATGCTTCACTGACCTGAACAGTCATGGTGAAGCGTCTCAAGCCCCTTGGTTTCGGGGATGGTTCAATTGAAGTACATTGGCGAACGCAAGTATAATACAATTTTGGATGTCACTGCGGTGGTATCCACAATGGCGGATGTTTGCCGGGATGTCTTCAATGAGGGCGATCCCCTCCAGGAATGCCCCGAGCGAGGCATGTAGAAAATACTCTATTGAATGGAAGTATTGAATGCACATAATAAGACATTGAAGCAACACGGATTGTTGCAACTTGGCGAACGTAATCCATTGACGGGATCTTGAATGGAACCCTTGCATGCAATTATGCTATCGCAAAAAAATTCATGAACTAGTTGTTCCAGGATCATCGGATGTGATTTACAGGTGTTGGATCACAATCACATGGAACTGACACCCGAAAGGTTTTCTTCCAACTTGTATCGAGATGATTGTGATCATGGTACATCCGTTTGGTGAATACCGTACGATGAACACTTCGTCCGTGGATGGAATCCATGGTTGTTGAGATTGGTTATCTCAGTTGACCTAGTTCAAAAGCGGTGTGCTTTTGACGGGGACGTGAGCAGCAGCCTACGGTACCCATTTCAGACAGAAATGAGGGGATGATGGTTGAGACCAAGATCATCTAGGTCGGAGCATTGTCGTGTCCAGTGATGAACTTTGACGGAAAATGCGCATGCCAGATGACCAATGCCGCCTCCTTCAAAGATGAGTGCAATCTTTGAACAAAAGAACAAGTGTGCTCAGCAACCATGTCTTAGGATCTTGGTGCCTCCCAACCCTAAGAAAAATCTAGCATGCAAGTTGCATGGGCTTAGTGGAACTTGGTTGAGTTCAGCCAACCAACCCACAGGTGCTGAAAGAGGTATAGTAGACCTACACGTGGTCATGAACACGTGGTTGCAAACCGAGAGGACTGATGTCCGGATCTTGGATTGTACGTATTGACAATGTTGCGGGGAGGTACCACCTCGGCAACAACCCCTTGGAAGTGTTGTGTAGACCTAGAAAGTTTTCACCGGGACGCTCGGTTAATTGGTCGCAGGGACGCTCTATGCAAAGGGGGAGGAGGCATCACCACAACAGCTTGCTGAACACGTACCACACGAAATGAGGGAAAATTCATCCTATGTAATCTCTTCCACACTGGCAAGACATTGTTGACAATGTACGTCCCAAAAGGCATCCACCATGCCATCAATACACACGTGTGATGAGTCTTCAGCGAAGACCCATCAACAATTGTGAAGAACGTACAAGGATTGTATGTGTCTCATATTGGTAAAAGCCAAGGGATCACGCGATCAACACTAGATGTTGTACGTAAATGACCATAATCACAAAAACCACACGTGTGTGGTTGATTGTGCGTGAACGTGACGCAACCGTGTTCCGGATGACAAGAGTTCACATATGTGACCTTGTTTGCACTTCTTGCTGTTTGATTTACATCATGAAGTACACGATGATCAAACCTCTGTGAGCAAAGACGAACCGGGATGGTTCGAAGCAAAGGGGGAGGAATGTAGCGTATGGGCCATTTTTACGGTTAAAAATGGTCGTTAAATAATTATTGGGTACTTTGGGTACTCGAGGCTCAGGTTTCAAGGAGCCAAAAGCCAGAAAATTACATGTGCTAGAGTCGAATTCGACTCTAGCCCGGAAAATAACCCGTGACCGGATTTGAGGAGAAAGGAGTGTCGCGATGGAAAATCCATCGCGTCACTCCTCCTCCACTCTAGTTGGTCGCTAGGGTCCTGTTCCACGTGGCCGTGCCACGTGGAACGATAGGGTTTTTAGGTTGCATGTTGCAAAGATGCCCTATGATGACCGTGTCCGTTTCGCCGTGACGCGTCTCAGCCAAAATGGGTGAGGGGACCAGTCACTCGGCCTTCTTGGACTGACTAATCTGAGGGCTTACATTTTGGTTCCACAGTTAGTCGCAAAACAGCCTACGGCTGTTACAATGGGACATTAAAAATGACACATGGGACTTAAGAGATGAGAGATGAGAGATGAGAGATGAGAGATGAGAGATGAGACATTTCTCATCTCTAATGTCTTTTTTTCCATGTCTCATCTCTAATGTGTCATGTCTCATACCTCATCCCTTGTCTCTCCTCTCTCATCTCTTGTCTATCCTCTCTCATCTCTCTTCTCTCATCTCTCATCTCTCATCTCTCCTCTCTCATTTATCATCTCTCATCCCTCATTGCTCATCTCTAATCTCTCCTCTCTCATTTCTCATCTCTCATCTCTCAACTCTCATCTCTCATCCCTGATCCTACCTCATCTCTCCTCTCTAATTTCTCATCTCTCATCTCTCCACCAAAACCACTTTGTCGATGCATGACTTTCACTTCACACGATACAAATGCTTGACCGTCTTGTTCACACACACACACACACACACACACACACACATTCACACACATACAAACACACAAACAATCACACACACACACACACACCCACACACATACAAACCAGTCACAGACATGCAAAACGGTCACAAACACATGAACAACAGTCACACACATGCAAATCAATCACACATGCAACACAGTCACACACTCATGCAAGACAATATCACACACACATGCAAAACTATTACACACATATGCAAAACAGTCACACATGTGCAAAACTGTCACGCACATGCAATAGAGTCACACAAATACCATACTTCTAACCTATATTTGCATGTATAATGAATTCATAAGACTTTTGATTTGGGGGAGAAATAACTTGTCGTTGGTTTGGTAACAAACAGAAATTCAGCTAGAGTTTAGTTCAGATTTTTTGTACACGATGTCAACTCTAGCTGTCGGCTTGTCTAGTACAGCATCCCATTTTATGTGTGTGAATGCAATTGAGAAATGAGAGATGAGAGATGTGAGATGAGAGATGACAGGTAAGAGATGAGAGATGAGACATGAGAGATGAGAGATGAGACATGAAACATGGTACATGAGACATGGGACATGGGAGATGAGAGATGAAACATGAAAGATGAGAGATGAGAAATGAGACATGAGACATGGGACATGGGACATAAGAGACAAGACATGAGACATAAGAGATGATAGAAGAGAGATGAGAGATGAGAGATAAGAGATGAGAGATCAGAGATGAGAGATGAGAGATGAGAGGTGAGAGATAAGAGATAAGAGATGAGAGATGAGACATTAGAGATGAGAGAAGAGATATGAGATATGAGACATAAGAGATGAGAGATGAGACATGAGATATGGGACATGAGAAGTGAGAGATGAGAGATGAGGTATAAGCCAGTAGAGATTAGAGATGAGACATGAGACATGGGACATGAGAGATGGGACATGAGACATGAGAGAAAAGAGCAGAGAGATGAGAGATGAGAGATGACGGATAAGATATGAGAGATGAGAAATGAGAGATGAGTGATGATACATTAGAGATGAGACATGTTGTTCACTATTGTCCACTGCTGTCCACTGCTATCCACTACTGTCCAATGCTCTTCACTGCTATGCACTGCTCTACACTATTGTCCATGGCTGTCCACTATTATCCACTGCTCTCCAATGCTGTCCATTGCTATGCACTAATGTGCACTACTGTCCTCTATTTTCCACTACTATCTAATGCTGTCCATTGCTGTGCAAAACTGTGCACTACAGTCCACGGCTGTCCACTGCTGTCCACTACTGTCCACTACTCTCCAGTATTGTGCACTGCTGTGCACTACTGTGCACTGCTGTCCATTACTGTCCATTGCTTTCCACTACTGCCTACTACTATCCAATGATTTCCAAATTTGTGACCTACTGTCCACTGCTATCCACTGCTATCCACTCCTTTCCACTACTCTCCACGACTGTACAGTACTGCCCATTGTTTTCCACTGCTTTCCACTACTGTCCATTGCTATCCACTACTGTCCATTGTTTTCCACTATTGTGCACTGCTTTCCACTACTGCCCATTGCTATGCACTACTGTCCACTACTATCCATTAATGTCCACTAATTTCCTTTGCTGTGCACTGATGTGCCCTGTTGTCCACTACTGTCCACTCTTGTCCACTATTGTACACTATTGTCCACTACTATCTATTGCTTACCACTATTGTCCACTACAGTCCACTGATGTCCACTGCTATCCACTACTGCCCACTGCTGTCCACTACTGTCCACTTTTGTCCAATGGTGTCCACTGCTGTCCAATGCAGTCATCAATCATCTATCGTCACTCGTCAGTCGTCAGTAGGGGTCGTTAGTTGTCATTCGTCAGTCGGAAGTTGTCTATCGTTTGCCGTTTGTCGACAGTCGTCAGTTGTCTGTTATCAGTCATCTTTGGTTTGTCTTCATTCATCTATTGCCTCTCATTTGTTGTCTGTTGTCTGTGGACTATCATCTATGTAGTGACGCAAGAAGTAGCAAGCAACAATGTAAGCTGCGGCACATCGCTTGTGCCACTGCTTGCATTGCTGCTTCTTGCTTGCTACTTGGCGTAAGTAGCAGCATTGGCAGCGACACGATCGTGGGGGCGACCTATGGAGCACTTTAGTTTTCTGACTACGCCACGGAGGATCAGGGGGTAACTAATGTAGTCGATTACTCATAGAGGCTGCGGAGGAGCGTGAGGAACGTCGCCGCACCAATGGCCACGACAAAAGGTAGAACAAGAGAGGACGTGAACATCCGCAACCGATAACTTTTGTCCTTCACGTCGGTCCAGACGTTGTTTTTGTTTCTCATCCGCACCAACTTTTTTTCGCGTCCTTATCTTCTTCGATTACAGTTTTGCTTTTGTTGCCTGCACCTTTTCTCATTGCCTCACGCTTTATGTGTCTGTTTTCATGACCTGCTTCATAATTTTTTTCAAAACACATTTTTTTCCTTGTCACCTGTGCCTCAAAAACTCCTTTGCAAATAAGGTGACCACCTCGACCCACACATGGCCAAAATATCTTGAACAGTTTTTTGTTCAACTTTCTTTAGTAGGGAGGAGAAGGGGGAGAGGTTGAGGGGTAACTTGTGCACCATAAAAGCATAGGAGTGGTACTTGGGAACCTAGAAGGGAACTCATATCACTAAGGGGAAAATGAAGCAGNTGCTTCATAATTTTTTTCAAAACACATTTTTTTCCTTGTCACCTGTGCCTCAAAAACTCCTTTGCAAATAAGGTGACCACCTCGACCCACACATGGCCAAAATATCTTGAACAGTTTTTTGTTCAACTTTCTTTAGTAGGGAGGAGAAGGGGGAGAGGTTGAGGGGTAACTTGTGCACCATAAAAGCATAGGAGTGGTACTTGGGAACCTAGAAGGGAACTCATATCACTAAGGGGAAAATGAAGCAGTTATAAATTAGAAAAAAGTGACAAAAACACAAGTCTCCATATGTATATTTATATACATATATATATTTTTTCTGTTTATCTACAAATCTTTCTATACAATTAGAAACATACATACATACATACATGTTTTCATATACATATAGATGAATAAATACACTGCCTTAAATCATTGTTTTATTACTCACACTAGCAATGTCTTATTGTATCACATCCAACAAAAAAGCCACACAAATCATCTTCATTCTTGTTTGACAATAGATGAATGAATAATAATCCATTCAAAACCTTCACAGAAACTTTCATAAAATGAACAATCCACATTTGATATTTCATGATTTTTTCCATATTCATTATTTAATTATGTTTCCTTTAGTTTTAATTCATTTAAGTATACGGAATTCCTCTTTCCAGTCATTTCATTTTTTATTGATTTATTGACTATGTATACTATGTAAACCGATGCACACTTGTGTGCAACATTCCGTTTTTTCTCAGAAATTCCAAGACAAGGCATTTTCGGATGATAAACATATCAAATCGGGAAAACTGAGCTGAAACTACAGCTTAAGAAATGAATCAAAAGATTTGTTTATTATTCACAAAATGTATAATCAAAATTGGTTTCTAATCCACTTGGATATTCTTAAATTCATAGATGATAATTCTTCTATGTCTTTCCAATATCGAACATGTTAATACATCCAAAGATAAATCATGGAATTCAATGAGTATTTCCCTAATTGTTTTTAATTTTGTTCATTCTATCACATGTACCTCTGTACAAATTTACATCCATTCCCTTGACAATTGTTTTCACTTACCAATGTTTTTGTTATCAATTGTAATCCTTTTATGTTGTCGTGGGGATTGTTGAGTACATAATTTATGAATATAAAACTAATTACTTTCTAAAAAAGGTTGTTTTCCACTTGAAATTTGTGAAGAATGCACAATTTCATCGTTTCTAGAATTATATTTGAAATTGATGAATGTTATAAATTGTGATGCAACAATATTTGTTGATGAGGGTGAGGTCAGCGGGGAGAGACAGGTGGAGGAGAGTGGAGGAGGCGGGTGATGGGAGAGCTCAGGAGTTAGTCGCGGGACTAACTGTCCCGCTTTTCTTGTGAGAGAGAGAGGGCTCTCGAAAACTGTGAGGGGGGAGAGCTCTCGAGAGCTGTGAGGGAGGTTCGCTCTCGAGAATTGTGAGGGAGGGATCGAGCAGTTGGAGACTTAGACAGATCGAGGATAGATCGAGAGTGAAAATGCGTTTGACGAATGGAAAAGTGAGGTTGACGGGGGAGCGAGAGTGACCCCTATCGGGTCGCCCTCGCTCCCCAGGCTGCGGTTCGCCCTAAAGTGTGGCGAACCACCTAAGGGGTGCATAGGGTCTCTACGCGCACAATGTCTCGTGCGACCCAGACGGGGTGACGCAGCGAGGCCTACGTCTCGTAAGAAGTCAGCACGAACAATAGAAATGAGACTAAACTAGGCTAGCTAACGCAAGTAGACACAGAAATGTTTGCTACTTTAACA
>SZWC01028807.1:10953-27314 GCA_023375785.1 Penium margaritaceum
CCCCCCCCCCCCCCCCATGTGTCCGCACCGATTCCCTTTTGCTCCAATACGGACTGGTGGTCCGGTGCTCTGGTCCTTTGTCTGCTCACGTTCGAGATGCCACGTCAGCCTCCTGCCAGAGCTCCGCTCAGGCTACCGCCTCCAGACCTCTTCGCTCCAAAGTGAAATGCCCTCCACAGTATATGGTGCTTGTGATCATCACTCTCTCGAATAACAGGTACACATGAATGGGCAGGGGAGGCATGGGACTACCATCTCTCCTGACCCAGCGGTAGATGTAGGGCACAGAATAGATCAGGGTAGCATGTAGGTAGCGGAGGGTCAGGGGAGAGAGTGGCGCCTCTCCCCTGGCCCTCTGCGTTATGCCATTTTGGAGCATACCCTTTTTGTGCCTTTTTCCAAAATTCCCCCCCATATGCTCCAATCACCTTTTTTGCATATAAGTAACCTGTGAGAGAGAAACTAAAAATATTTTTCTACAGACTGATGGTTGTGTTCTCCCCCCCAAAATTTGAGATCTGTCTATCCCTGACTGCTTGAACCCGAGACCCACATACACACCAAAAAAAAATTGTTTGTCACTGTGGCCCTCAATCCTCACCCTCGATCCGATCCTCGCATTGGGGGATGAGGGTACCGCACGTCACTCCCTCCCTTTTGTGGTATTTATTTCATGTGGCTTTGTGGCTGGTACTTGATCTTTTGTTCAGCATTGCACTTAAGATAACGGATGCTACGTTTGGCTGCTGCCACACGGTCAACCGTCGGAGTTCTGCAGCCTTTACTGAGTAGGCCAACAGCGTATGAGAGGTCAGGGCGAGTGCCCACACTTGCATAAATCAGGGATCCAACGAGGCTGGGATAAAGCTTGGCCTCGCTTGGATCTGCAAGCATCTCACTGGTCACTGGCTTTGTTAGACCATGGTCCACGGCCAGAGGAGTGCTGGTGGGATGCGGTTGGCCCAGGTTGAACTTTTCAGCCATGCGCATGATGTATGTGCTCTCGGACAGCGTGATCTCAGGTGGGCTGCGATTGTGATGAATCTGTATGCCGAGGAAGAATCGCAGCGGGCCCTCGTCACTCATCTCAAACGTAGCAGATAGCGTCTGCTTGAACTCGTTGATGATGGAGAGAGAGCGACCAAACAGAATCAGGTCATCCACATAGAGAATCACACCGAGGTTGTGGAGACCGTCTTTGTAGTAAACGGAATGGTCGGAGTGGAGATGCTTCAGGTGCTGACTGAGGAAGAAATCATGTATGCGCTTGTTCCACTGTCTGGGCGCCTGTTTGAGGCCGTAGAGGGATTTGAGCAGCCGACAAACCTTGGTTTCCCCCCCCCCCCCCCCCCCCCGGCTGAACAAATCCCTCGGGCTGAGTCATAAAGAATTCTTCATCAAGATCACCATTGAGAAACGATGACTTTACATCCATCTGATGCAAGAACCAGTTCTCGTGCGCGGCGAGGGCAAGGACGATGGGGATGGAGCTGTACTTGGCAACAGGGGCAAAGGTGTCGCTGTAGTTAACACCTTGAACCTGGCTGTAGCCGCGGGCCACAAGGCGGGCCTTGTACCGGTCAGGGAGGCCGTGCTCATCAAGTTTGCGTTTAAAGATCCACTTACAGGTGACGACCGGTGCACCGGGCGGGAGATCAACCAGAGTCCATGTATTCTGTTTCTGGAGTTGCTCAAATTCACTGACCGCTGCAGAATGCCAATCAGCAGCATCAGGTCGCAATAGGGTATCCTTGTAGCTGACAGGGTCCACCACTGGAGTAACAAGGGCGTAGTCACAGGACGGTGAGGCAGGAGGATCAGCATCATCAGTATCAGGAGGAGCTGGTGGAGCTGGAAGAGGAGGAGCAGCACCACGGGAGAAGACAGCTGTGAGTGCTTTGAGATTCACACGGCGAGAGGAGCGTCGTGGTGGAGCTGTGGGATCGTAGCCCTTGGGCCAGTTGCGGGAGAAACGAGGTGCTGAGGGTGGTGGTGGAGGAGGCGGTGGTGGCGACGCAGGAGGAGGCACCACAGGGCGGTCAGCTGCCGGGACAATGGGTGGAATGATACCGGCATGTTTCTCAGGGCCAGAGTCAACAGGATGCTGAGGGGGAAGAGTGGATTCAGGATCCATGGTGATGACGTGAAGCTGAGGAGGGCCAGAGGAGAAGGCGGCCCAATCGGTCATGGTTTCATCAAAGGTGGCACTGCGACTGCGAACAATACATTTGGCCACTGGATCCCAGATGCGATAGGCCTGACTGTTATCCGCATAGCCCACCAAAATGCCCTTTTGGGTGTGTGATCCCAGTTTGCCCCGAGAACCTGGTTGGACCCAAACATAGGCCGTGCTCCGAAAGACTTTCAGATGTCCAACGTTAGGAGGATGACCATGCCAGCTTTCATACGGAGTGCTGTGATTGTGAAGACGCTTGCAGGGAAGGCGATTGAGAAGATACCCAGCCGTGTTGACGGCCTCTGCCCAGAAGCCAGTGGGCAGTCCCGCAGCATGAAGCATGGAGTGTGCTTTTTCAAGAAAAGTGCGATTCATACGCTCGGCACGGCCTTTCTGCTGAGGCGTGTGAGGAACTTTCCATTGATGCTGAATGCCTAGGGCCTCATAGAAGGTGGTGAGGGTCTGACTCACGAACTCGCCACCATTGTCGGATCGGACAGCCTTGACACGCTTATCAGTCTCATTTCCAACGCGGCGCACCCATGTCATAATGTGTTCCGCGGCTTCCGACTTATGACGCAGGAAACGAAGCCAGACATGGTGGGTGAAGTCATCAAGGAGAAGCAGGAAGTAATGCTTCCCAGAGATAGAATGATCCTTGATGCAGCAGAGGTCCATGTGGACCAGATGGAGTTTGTCGGAAGCACGGACATCAGAGTGAGTGGAGAAGGGCTGCTGATTTTGCTTTCGTGCGAGAAATCCTTCACAGCAGACAACACTGGGGTGAGTCAGTGTCTGGGGTAGTGATTCAACAATTCCCTGTCTGGACATGGCCACCAGTGTGGAGAACCCCACATGAACAAGCCGTTGGTGCCACAGCATGGTGAGAAGATCTGAGGAGGGTGGCGGTGTTTCTGAGCTGGAAGGACCACTGGCGGCCAGTGCCACTTCAGGTGTGTCATTATCTGGTTCGAGGTCCAAGGTTGGAAGGATAGTCAGGTTACATTCTAGTTTGGCTTCTGCCACAATATGCTCATTGACGGCAAAAATGCGACAGCTCTTGTCAGTGCCAAAGATCATGTTGCATCCTTTGTCGTTGAGTCGTGTGACAGACAGGAGGTTAGCGGCCAAATCTGGCACAAAGAGAACATCAGAGAAGGTGTGAGAGGCCACTTTCTTCTGGAAACTGATGGAGACCTTGACGGTTCCAACACCAATGGCAGGAATAATTCGCCCATCACCGATCCGAACTGGCTTTGGTTTCTTGAACTCCTTGTAGTCTGTGAACCAGGCTCTGTTGCAAGTCATGTGCCCAGTGCTTCCAGAGTCAAAAATCCAAGCCAGAATACCAGCTGCCAACAGGAAGGCACTGTCGATGGTGCAGAGTGCCAGCTCTTACAGGATAAACTCTGCATCATCTGAAGCTGCTTTCTTGATGGCAGCTGAGGGTGCAGTGGACGGGATTTCGTCAGAGGGAGTGATGAAGTTGATACTGGTGTTGTCTGAATTGACGCTGGTGTTGTTGGAGGCTCCCATAGTTTCCAACTTGAAGAGTAGCTGGTTCCAGTTGTCTGTCATCTGAGTCATCATTTGCCTGAAGCTGCCAATTAAGCTGGACGGGATCTCAGCTTGGTATGTGTCAGATGACAGTAAGGCATGTTGGGCATCTGGATGGTGTGGATGACGTGGTTTGTCACAGAAACAATTCAGATGTCCAAGTTGCTGACAGTTCCAGCATCGCACATTTTCAAAACCTTTACTCCCTGGTTCTCCTGCTGGAATGATCCCACCTGGAGCTTGAAGTCGTTGGAAGTTGGGGTTTGTCGAAAATCTGGAGCCAGGGAAACCTCCTTGTCCAGGACCTTGATATCTAGGAGGTTTTCGTTGATGCTGATATTGGTGACCAAATTTGGCAGCAAGAGCAGCCTCGATACCTTCTCGACTTTTCAGATATTTTTCTTCAGCTCGAAACAGACTGTCACATGCGCGTTCCAACGTGAGTTCACAGGCTCCAACTGCGACAGGTGCTGCTGCGACAGCGGCTTTTCCACCAGGGGCAGCGTTAGCAGCTGCATTGCCTCCGTTGATTGGTGCTGGTAGAAGCCTGGCGGCTTCCAATGTCTGTAGTCTGGTGTCAAAGATTGCACCCTGTTCTTGAAAGGCCAGTTGTTGTTCAACAGTGTTATTGAATCTGGATGATCTATTCACAAGTCTACCGACTTGTGAATAGACTGAGTACAACCAATTTTTCAGAGAGTGTCTGTCCCATAGTTGGAATGCGATCAACAAATTGCTTCAGTTGTGCCACATGATCTTCCAACTTTGCCGTATCACTCATCTTGAGTTCACAAAACTGGATCAATAGATTGTGAAGTTCGGAGTCTCCCACTTTCAAATAGCTCTGTTGGAGAGCCAACCATGCACGTCTTGGATCCAGTGTAGGGTTCCCATCCCTGATCAGACATTTCAACCTGTCAGATACTTGCATGGCCAGTAGTGCAAAGGCCTGATTGCAGCGTCGTTGCCACTGAAGTCGAGCATTGTCGGTGGCGTCAGCGGCCAGATTTTCTGTGGGAGGGTCAGAGACAACTCTCCACAGTCCCTTGGCAAGAAAGACCATCTTCATATTGAATGCAAAGTCATTGTAGTTGGTGCCGTCGAACGGCTGAATCTTGAATTTATCACCCATGCCGCTTCCATGGAACACAGCCATGGTACGATATGTTGTGTCCTGGCTCTCTTGATCAGCGCAACCAGTCCTTGAGTCGTTTGTGGCACACCTTGCTCTGATACCAAATGTAAGAATCTCAGATCGCTGAGTGCCACACGAACTTTTATGGACAGCGCAAAACCAATCGCTTAAACCAGAGTAGATCAACACAGGCACTCACAGCCAGATCTGCTCAACCAGCAATAGAGGGAATGAACTCAACGAATTCCATTCATCAGAATTCACTAACTCCTGGGTACATAAACTACTGGAGTCTAGCACTTGACAGAATTCACAGATAGAGACCTTCATCTGCCTTCAATCCTGCTACGCTCGCCTGCACCTCCGATCCGTCTCGCTCCGCAACAGCAGTTCTGCTGTCTGGCGCCGGCACCCTCCGTCTTGCATTGTTCCTGTTGTTGAGTTTGGGTTCCGGTCACACAGGGACTTCGGTATCCTTGAATAGTGTTGTTCCCTGTTGTCTTTCGGTTTGATCTGGTCCATGCTGTTTATACATTGGTCGTGCGCCGTTGATCTGCGATCGGACGGTCTCCGACTTTTGTGTCATTGATATTAATCGATGCCGCATCCCCCCCCCCCCCCCCCCCCCCCCCCCCCCCTGTGTCCGCACCAATTCCCTTTTGCTCCAATACGGCCTGGTGGTCCGGTACTCGGTTCCGTTGTCTGCTCACGTTCGAGATGCCACGTCAGCCTCCTGCCAGAGCTCCGCTCAGGCTACCGCCTCCAGACCTCTTCGCTCCAAAGTGCAATGCCCTCCATAGTATATGCTGCTCGTGATCATCACTCTCTCAAATAACAGGTACACATGAATGGGCAGGGGAGGCATGGGACTACCCTATCTCCTGACCCAGCGGTAGATGTAGGGCACAGAATAGATCAGGGTAGCGTGTAGGTAGCGGAGGGTCAGGGGAGAGAGTGGCGCCTCTCCCCTGGCCCTCTGCGTTATGCCATTTTGGAGCATACCCTTTTTGTGCCCTTTTCCAACATGTGCCAGAGTTGTGCCAGAGTTGTGCCAGGGTTGTGCCAGAGTTTTGCCAAAGTTGTGCCAGAGTTGTGCCATAGTTGTGCCAGACTTGTGCCAGAGTTTTGCCAGGGTTGTGCCAAAGTTGTGCCAGAAGTGTGCCATACATGTGCCAGTGCTCTATAAGAGTTGTGCCGGAGTTGTGCCAGAGTTGTACGAGAGTTGTGCCAGAATTGTGCCAGAGGTGTGCCAGAGTTGTGCTAGATCTGTGTCAGCGTTGTGCCAGAGTTGTGCTAGAGTTATGCCGGAGGTGTGCCAGAGTTGTGCCATAGTTGTGCCAGAGTTGTGCCAGAGCTGTGCCAGATTTGTGCAAGAGTTGTGCCAGAGTTGTGCTAGAGTTGTGCCACAGTTGTGCCAAAGCTGTGCCAGAGTTGTGCCAGAGTTGTGCCAGAGTTCTGCCAGAATTGTGATAGAGTTGTTCCAGAGTTGTGCCAGAGTTGTGCCAGAGTTGTGCCAAAGCTGTGCCAGAGTTGTGCCAGAGTCGTGCCGGAGTTGTGCCAGAATTGTGACAGAGGTGTGCCAGAGTTGTGCTAGAGTTGTGCCATAATTGTGTCAGAGTTGTGCCAGAGGTGTGCGAGAGTTGTGCCAGAGTTGTGCCAGAGTTGTGCCAGAGTTGTGCCAAAGCTGTGCCAGAGTTGTGCCAGAGTCGTGCCGGAGTTGTGCCAGAATTGTGACAGAGTTGTGCCAGAGTTGTGCTAGAGTTGTGCCATAATTGTGTCAGAGTTGTGCCAGAGGTGTGCGAGAGTTGTGCCTGAGTTGTGCAAGAGTTGAGCCAGAGTTGTGCCAGAGTTGTGCTAGAGTTGTGCCAGAGTTGTGCCAGAGTTGTGCCAGAGCTATGCCAGATTTGTGCAAGAGTTGTGCTAGACTTGTGCCAGAGTTGTATCAGAGTTGAGCCAGAGTTGTGCCAGAGTTGTGCCAGAGTTGCGCCAGATTTGTGCCAGAGTTGTGCCAGAGTTGTGCCAGAGTTGTGCCAGAGTAGTGCCAGAGTTGTGCCAGAGTCGTGCCAGAGTTGTGCCAGAGTTGTGCCAGAGCTGTGCCAGAGTTGTGCCAGAGTTGTGCCAGAGTTGTGCCAGAATTGTGCAGAGTTGTGCTAGAGATGTGCGAGAGTTGTGCCAGAGTTGTGCAAGATTTGTGCCAGAGATGTGCCAGAGTTATGCCAGAGTTTTTCCAGAGTTGTGCCAGAGTTATGCCATAGTTGTGCCAGAGTTGTGCTAGAGTTGTGCCAGGGTTGTGCGAAAGTTGTGCCAGAGTTGTGCAATACATGTGCCAGTGTTGTGTTAGAGTTGTATCGGAGTTGTGCCAGAGTTGTGCCAGAGTTGTGCCAGAATTCTGCCAGAGGTGTGCAAGAGTTGTGCTAGATTTGTGTCAGACTTGTGCCAGAGTTGTTCAAGAGTTGCACCAGAGTTGTGCCAAAGTTGTGCCAGATTTGGGCCAGAGTTGTGCCAGAGTTGTGCAAGGGTTGTGCGAGAGCTGCGCCGGAGTTGTGCTAGGGTTATGCCAGAGTTGTGCCAGAGTTGTGCAAGAGTTGTGCCAGAGTTGTGCCAGAGTTGTGCCAGAGTTGTGCAAGAGTTATGCAATAATTGTGCCAGAGTTGAGCAAGAGTTGTGCTGGAGTTGTGCCAGAGTTGTGCCAGAGTTGTGCCAAAGCTATGCCAGAGCTGTGCCAGAGTCGTGCGAGAGTTGTGCAAGAATTTTGAGAGAGTTGTGCCAGAGTTGTGCTATGGTTGTGCCATAATTGTGTCAGAGTTGAGCCAGAGGTGTGCCAGAGTTATGCCAGAGTTGTGCCAGAGTTGAGCCAAAGGTGTGCCAGAGTTGTGCCGGAGTTGTGCCAGAGTTGTGCCAGAGTTGTGCCAGAGTTGTGCCAGAGCTGTGCCAGAGCTGTGCAAGAGTTGTGCAAGAGTTTTGCCAGAGTTGTGATAGAGTTGTGCCAGAGTTGTGCCAGAATTGTGCCAGAGTTGAGGAAGAGTTGTACCAGAGTTGTGCCAGAATTTTGCCAGATTTGTGCCAGGGTTGTGCCAGAGTTGTGCCAGAGTTGTGCCAGAGTTGTGCCAGAGTTGTGCCAGAGTTGTGCCAGAGTTGTGCCAGAGTTGTGCCAGAGTTGTGCCAGAGTTGTGCCAGGGTTGTGCCAGAGTTGTGCCAGAGTTGTGCCAGAGTTAAGTCAAGGTCCTGCCAGAGTTGTGCAAGAGTTGTGCCAGAGTTTTGCCAGAGTTGTGCCAGAGTTGTGCCATAGTTGTGCCATAATTGTAACAGAGGTGTGCCTGAGGTGTGCCAGAGTTGTGCCAGAGTTGTAACATAGGTGTGCCAGTCTTGTGCAAGAGTTGTGCCTGAGTTGTGCCAAAGTTGTCCCAGCGTTGTGCCAGAATTGTGCCAGAGTCTTTCCAGAGTTGTGCTAGAGTTGTGCCAGAGCTGTGCCAGAGTTGTGCCAGAGTTGCGCGAGAGTTGTGCCAAAGTTTTACCAGAGTTGTTTCAGAGTTGTGCCATATCTGTGCAGGAATTGTGCCATAGTTGTGCAAGAGTTGTGCCAGAGTTGTGTTACGAATGTGCCAGAGTTGTACCAGAGTTGTGCCAGAGTTGTGATAGAGTTGTGCCAGTGTTGTGCCAGAGTTGTGCCAGAGCTGTGCCAGAGTTGTTCCAGAGTTGTGTCAGAGTTGTGCCAGAGTTGTGCCAGAGTTGCGCCAGAGTTGTGCCAGAGCAGTGCCAAAGTTGTGCCACAGTTGTGCCAGAGTTGTGCCAGAGTTGTGCCAGAGTTGAGTAAGAGTTCTACAATAATTGTGCCAGAGTTGTGCCAGAGCAGTGCCAAAGTTGTGCCACAGTTGTGCCAGAGTTGTGCCAGAGTTGTGCCAGAGTTGAGTAAGAGTTCTACAATAATTGTGCCAGAGTTGAGCAAGAGTTGTGCTGGAGTTGTGCCAGAGTTGTGCCAGAGTTGTGCCAGAGTTGTGCCAGAGTTGTGCCAAAGCTATGCCAGAGCTGTGCCAGTGTCGTGCGAGAGTTGTGCAAGAATTTTGAGAGCGTTGTGCCAGAGTTGTGCTATGGTTGTGCCATAAGTGTGTCAGAGTTGAGCCAGAGGTGTGCCAGAGTTATGCCAGAGTTGTGCTAAAGTTGAGCCAGAGGTGTGCCAGAGTTGTGCCGGAGTTGTGCCAGAGTTGTGCCAGGGTTGTGCCAGAGCTGTGCCAGAGCTGTGCAGGAGGTTTCCCAGAGTTGTGCCAGAGTAGAGCCAGAGATTTGCCACAGTTGTGCAAGTACTGTGCCAGATTTGTGCAGGATTTGTACCAGAGTTGTACCAGAGTTGTGCCAGTGTTGTGCCAGAGTTGTGCCAGAGGTGTGCCAGAGTTGAACCAGAGTTGTGCCATAGTTGTGCCAGAGTTGTGCCAGAGTTGTGCCAGAGTTGTGCCTGAGTTGTGCCAGAGTTGTGCCAGAGTTGCTCCAGAGCTCTGCCAGATTTGTGCAAGAGTTGTGCCAGAGTTGTGAAAGAGTTGTGCCTGAGCTGTGCCAGAATTGTGCCAGAGTTCAGAAAGAGTTGTGCCAGAGTTGTGGCCGAATTTTGCCAGATTTGTGCCAGGGTTGTGCCAGAGTTGTGCCAGAGTTGTGCCAGAATTGTGCCAGAGTTGTGCCAGAGTTGTGCTAGAGTTGTGCCAGAGTTGTGCCAGAGTTGTGCCAAAGTTGTGCCAGAGTTAAGTCAAGGTTCTGCAAGAGTTGTGCAAGAGTTGTGCCAGAGTTTTGCCAGAGGTGTGCCAGAGTTGTGCAATAGTTGTGCCAGAATTGTACCAGAGTTGTGCCAGAGGTGTGCCAGAGTTGTGCCAGAGTTGTACCATAGGTGTGCCAGTCTTGTGCAAGATTTGTGCCTGAGTTTTGCCAAATTTGTCCCAGAGTTGTGCCAGAATTGTGCCAGAGTTTTGCCAGAGTTGTGCTGGAGTTGTGCCAGAGCTGTGCCAGAGTTGTGCCAGAGTTGCGCCAGAGTTGTGCGAAAGTTTTACCAGAGTTGTGTCAGAGTTGTGCCAGGGTTGTGCACGAGTTTTGCCATATTTGTGCAAGAGTTGTGTTAAGAATGTGCCAGAGTTGTACCAGAGTTTTGCCAGAGATGTGATAAAGTTGTGCCAGTGTTGTGCCAGAGTTCTGCCAGAGCTGTGCAAGAGTTGTTCCAGAGTTGTGTCAGAGTTGTGCCAGAGTTGTGCCAGAGTTGCGCCAGAGTTGTGCCAGAGTTGTGCCAGAGTTGCGCCAGAGTTGTGCCAGAGTTGTGCGAGAGTTGTGCCAGCGTTGTGCCAGAGTTGTGCCAGAGCTATGCCGGAGGTGTTCCAGAGTTGTGCCAGAGTTGTGCGAGAGTTGTGCCAGCGTTGTGCCAGAGTTGTGCCAGAGCTATGCCGGAGGTGTTCCAGAGTTGTGCCAGAGTTGTGCGAGAGTTGTGCCAGCGTTGTGCCAGAGTTGTGCCAGAGCTATGCCGGAGGTGTTCCAGAGTTGTGCCAGAGTTGTGCGAGAGTTGTGCCAGCGTTGTGCCAGAGTTGTGCCAGAGCTATGCCGGAGGTGTTCCAGAGTTGTGCCAGAGTTGTGCGAGAGTTGTGCCAGCGTTGTGCCAGAGTTGTGCCAGAGCTATGCCGGAGGTGTTCCAGAGTTGTGCCAGAGTTGTGCGAGAGTTGTGCCAGCGTTGTGCCAGAGTTGTGCCAGAGCTATGCCGGAGGTGTTCCAGAGTTGTGCCAGAGTTGTGCGAGAGTTGTGCCAGCGTTGTGCCAGAGTTGTGCCAGAGCTATGCCGGAGGTGTTCCAGAGTTGTGCCAGAGTTGTGCGAGAGTTGTGCCAGCGTTGTGCCAGAGTTGTGCCAGAGCTATGCCGGAGGTGTTCCAGAGTTGTGCCAGAGTTGTGCGAGAGTTGTGCCAGCGTTGTGCCAGAGTTGTGCCAGAGCTATGCCGGAGGTGTTCCAGAGTTGTGCCAGAGTTGTGCGAGAGTTGTGCCAGCGTTGTGCCAGAGTTGTGCCAGAGCTATGCCGGAGGTGTTCCAGAGTTGTGCCAGAGTTGTGCGAGAGTTGTGCCAGCGTTGTGCCAGAGTTGTGCCAGAGCTATGCCGGAGGTGTTCCAGAGTTGTGCCAGAGTTGTGCGAGAGTTGTGCCAGCGTTGTGCCAGAGTTGTGCCAGAGCTATGCCGGAGGTGTTCCAGAGTTGTGCCAGAGTTGTGCGAGAGTTGTGCCAGCGTTGTGCCAGAGTTGTGCCAGAGCTATGCCGGAGGTGTTCCAGAGTTGTGCCAGAGTTGTGCGAGAGTTGTGCCAGCGTTGTGCCAGAGTTGTGCCAGAGCTATGCCGGAGGTGTTCCAGAGTTGTGCCAGAGTTGTGCGAGAGTTGTGCCAGCGTTGTGCCAGAGTTGTGCCAGAGCTATGCCGGAGGTGTTCCAGAGTTGTGCCAGAGTTGTGCGAGAGTTGTGCCAGCGTTGTGCCAGAGTTGTGCCAGAGCTATGCCGGAGGTGTTCCAGAGTTGTGCCAGAGTTGTGCGAGAGTTGTGCCAGCGTTGTGCCAGAGTTGTGCCAGAGCTATGCCGGAGGTGTTCCAGAGTTGTGCCAGAGTTGTGCGAGAGTTGTGCCAGCGTTGTGCCAGAGTTGTGCCAGAGCTATGCCGGAGGTGTTCCAGAGTTGTGCCAGAGTTGTGCGAGAGTTGTGCCAGCGTTGTGCCAGAGTTGTGCCAGAGCTATGCCGGAGGTGTTCCAGAGTTGTGCCAGAGTTGTGCGAGAGTTGTGCCAGCGTTGTGCCAGAGTTGTGCCAGAGCTATGCCGGAGGTGTTCCAGAGTTGTGCCAGAGTTGTGCGAGAGTTGTGCCAGCGTTGTGCCAGAGTTGTGCCAGAGCTATGCCGGAGGTGTTCCAGAGTTGTGCCAGAGTTGTGCGAGAGTTGTGCCAGCGTTGTGCCAGAGTTGTGCCAGAGCTATGCCGGAGGTGTTCCAGAGTTGTGCCAGAGTTGTGCGAGAGTTGTGCCAGCGTTGTGCCAGAGTTGTGCCAGAGCTATGCCGGAGGTGTTCCAGAGTTGTGCCAGAGTTGTGCGAGAGTTGTGCCAGCGTTGTGCCAGAGTTGTGCCAGAGCTATGCCGGAGGTGTTCCAGAGTTGTGCCAGAGTTGTGCGAGAGTTGTGCCAGCGTTGTGCCAGAGTTGTGCCAGAGCTATGCCGGAGGTGTTCCAGAGTTGTGCCAGAGTTGTGCGAGAGTTGTGCCAGCGTTGTGCCAGAGTTGTGCCAGAGCTATGCCGGAGGTGTTCCAGAGTTGTGCCAGAGTTGTGCGAGAGTTGTGCCAGCGTTGTGCCAGAGTTGTGCCAGAGCTATGCCGGAGGTGTTCCAGAGTTGTGCCAGAGTTGTGCGAGAGTTGTGCCAGCGTTGTGCCAGAGTTGTGCCAGAGCTATGCCGGAGGTGTTCCAGAGTTGTGCCAGAGTTGTGCGAGAGTTGTGCCAGCGTTGTGCCAGAGTTGTGCCAGAGCTATGCCGGAGGTGTTCCAGAGTTGTGCCAGAGTTGTGCGAGAGTTGTGCCAGCGTTGTGCCAGAGTTGTGCCAGAGCTATGCCGGAGGTGTTCCAGAGTTGTGCCAGAGTTGTGCGAGAGTTGTGCCAGCGTTGTGCCAGAGTTGTGCCAGAGCTATGCCGGAGGTGTTCCAGAGTTGTGCCAGAGTTGTGCGAGAGTTGTGCCAGCGTTGTGCCAGAGTTGTGCCAGAGCTATGCCGGAGGTGTTCCAGAGTTGTGCCAGAGTTGTGCGAGAGTTGTGCCAGCGTTGTGCCAGAGTTGTGCCAGAGCTATGCCGGAGGTGTTCCAGAGTTGTGCCAGAGTTGTGCGAGAGTTGTGCCAGCGTTGTGCCAGAGTTGTGCCAGAGCTATGCCGGAGGTGTTCCAGAGTTGTGCCAGAGTTGTGCGAGAGTTGTGCCAGCGTTGTGCCAGAGTTGTGCCAGAGCTATGCCGGAGGTGTTCCAGAGTTGTGCCAGAGTTGTGCGAGAGTTGTGCCAGCGTTGTGCCAGAGTTGTGCCAGAGCTGTGCTAGACTTGTGCCAGAGTTGTTCCAGAGTTGTACCAGAGTTGTGCCAATGTTGTGCTAAAGCTGTGCTTGACTTGTTCCAGAGTTGTGCCATAGTTGTGCCAGAGGTTTGCCAGAGTTGTGCCAGAGTTGTGCCAGACTTGTGCCAGGGTTGTGCAAGAGTTTTGCCAGAGTTGTGCCAGAGTTGTGCCAGGGTTTTCCCATAGTTGTGCCAGAGTTGTGCCAGAGTTGTGCCAGAGTTGTGCAATAGTTGTGCCAGAATTGTAACAGAGTTGTGCCAGAGGTGTTCCAGAGTTGTGCCAGAGTTGTGCAAGGGTTGTGCCAGAGATGCGCCAGAGTTGTCCCAGAGTTGTGCCAGATTTGTGCTAGGGTTGTGCAAGAATTGTGCCGGAGTTGTGCCAGGGTTGTGCCAGAGTTGTGCTAGAGTTCTGCCATAGTTGTGCCAGAGTTGTGCCAGAGTTTTGCCAAAGTTGTGCCAGAAATGGGCCAGGGTTGTGCCAGAGTCGTGTCAGAGTTGTGCCAGAGTTGTGCCAGAGCTATGGCATTTTCGTGCAAGAGTTGTGCCAGAGTTGTGCCAGAGTTGTGCCAGAGTTCTGCCAGAATTGTGCCAGAGTTGTGCCAGAGTTGGGCCAGAGTTGTGTCAGAGTTGTGCCAGTGTTGTGCCAGAGCTGGGCCAGAGTTTTGCCACGGTTGTGCCAGAGTTGTGCCAGACTTGAGCCAGAGTTGTGCCAGAGTGGTGGCAGAGTTGTTCCAGAGGTGTGCCAGAGTTGAGCAAGAGTTGTGCCAGAGTTGTGCCCGAGTTGTGCCTGAGTAGTGCCAGAGATGTGCCATAATTGTGCCAGAGTTGTGTCAGAGTTGTGCCAGAGCTGTGCCAGATTTGTGCAAGAGTTGTGCCAGAGTTGTGCCAGAGTTGTGCCAGATTTGTGCCAGAGTTGAGCCAGAGTTGTGCCAGAGTTGGGCCAGAGTTGTGCCAGAGTTTTGCCAGAGTTGTGCCAGAGTTGTGCTAGAGTTGTGCCAGAGTTGTAAGGGTGCACACAGGTTCCAGGAACCGCGGTTTCGGAACCGCGGTTCCGGTTCCGGAACCGGAACCGCGGTTCCGGTTCCAAGATTCTGGAACCGTCCTTGAACCGCGGTTCCTGAACCCATGTATATGGAGGGGATATTGAGTGGGTATGGGTGGGTTTTGGGGCTTTCTTTGCTGATATCGCAGCCTTGGAGGCCATGTGAACACTCCAATCATGTACCCACATACAATAGAGAAGTGTTGACTGACTTTTTCATTGTTTTTGTTGAGGAAAACATGCAGGTTTGGAGCCGATCATGCTTCATATTCCTTGCATACCTGAGGATCTTCTGTGGAACCGTGACCAGAACCGCGGTTCCATGAGAACCGCGGTTCCGGAACCGGAACCGCGGTTCCGGTTCTGAGCTGGAACCGGAACCGCGGTTCCGGTTCCATTCTCAGAACCGTGGTTCCGTACCGGTGTGCAGCCTTACAGAGTTGTGCCAGAGTTGTGTCAGAGTTGTGCCAGAGTTCTGCCAGAGTTCTGCCATAGTTCTGCCAGAGTTTTGCCAGAGTTGTTCCAGAGTTGTGCCATAGTTGTGCCAGATTTGTAACAAAGTTGTGCCAGAGGTGTGCCAGAGTTGTGCCAGAGTTGTGCCAGAGTCGTGCCAGAGTTGTGCCAATATCATGATAGAGTTGTTCCAGAGTTGTGCCAGAGTTGTGCCAGGGTTGTGCCAGAGTTGTGCCAGAGTTGTGCCAGAAATGGGCCAGGGTTGTGCAAGAGTTGTGCCAGAGTTGTGCCAGAGTTCTGCCAGAATTGTGCCAGAGTTGTGCCAGAGTTGGGCCAGAGTTGTGCCAGAGTTGTGCCAGAGTTGTGCCAAGGTTGTGCAATAGTTGTGCCAGAATTGTAACAGAGTTGTGCCAGAGGTGTGCCAGAGTTGTGCCAGAGTTGTGCCAGAGTCGTGCCAGAGTTGTGCCAATATCATGATAGAGTTGTTCCAGAGTTGTGCCAGAGTTGTGCCAGGGTTGTGCCAGAGTTGTGCCAGAGTTGTGCCAGAAATGGGCCAGGGTTGTGCAAGAGTTGTGCCAGAGTTGTGCCAGAGTTCTGCCAGAATTGTGCCAGAGTTGTGCCAGAGTTGGGCCAGAGTTGTGCCAGAGTTGTGCCAGAGTTGTGCCAAGGTTGTGCAATAGTTGTGCCAGAATTGTAACAGAGTTGTGCCAGAGGTGTGCCAGAGTTGTGCCAGAGTTGTGCCAGAGTCGTGCCAGAGTTGTGCCAATATCATGATAGAGTTGTTCCAGAGTTGTGCCAGAGTTGTGCCAGAGTTGTGCCAGGGTTTTCCCATAGTTGTGCCAGAGTTGTGCCAGAGTTGTGCCAAGGTTGTGCAATAGTTGTGCCAGAATTGTAACAGAGTTGTGCCAGAGGTGTTCCAGAGTTGTGCCAGAGTTGTGCAAGGGTTGTGCCAGAGATGCGCCAGAGTTGTCCCAGAGTTGTGCCAGATCTGTGCTAGAGTTGTGCAAGAATTGTGCCGGAGTTGTGCCAGGGTTGTGCCAGAGTTGTGCTAGAGTTGTGCCATAGTTGTGCCAGAGTTGTGCCAGAGTTTTGCCAAAGTTGTGCCAGAAATGGGCCAGGGTTGTGCCAGAGTTGTGTCAGAGTTGTGCCAGATTTGTGCCGGAGCTATGCCATTTTCGTGCAAGAGTTGTGCCAGAGTTGTGCCAGAGTTGTGCCAGAGTTGTGCCAGAGCTATGCCGGAGGTGTTCCAGAGTTGTTACAGAATTGTGCAAGAGCTGTGCCAGAGCTGTGCCAGATTTGTGCAAGACTTGTTCCAGAGTTGTTCCAGAGTTGTGCCAGAGTTGTGCCAGAGTTGTGTCAAAGCTGTGCCAGAGTTGTGCCAGAGTCGTGCCAGAGATGTGCCAGAGTTGTGCTAGAGTTGTGCCAGAGTTGTGCCAGAGCTATGCCGGAGGTGTTCCAGAGTTGTGCCAGCATTGTGCAAGAGCTGTGCCAGAGTTGGGCCAAAGCCGTGCCAGAGTTGTGCCAGAATTGTTCCAGAGGTGTGCCAGAGTTGTGCTACATTTGTGTAAGAGTTCTGCCAGAGTTGTGCCAGAGTTATGCCGGAGGTGTGCCAGAGTTTTGCCAGAGGTATTCCATTGTTGTGCCAGAGCTGTGCCAGAGTATTGCAAGAGTTGTGCCAGAGTTGTGCCACAGTTGTGCCACAGTTGTGAGAAAGCTGTGCGAGAGTTGGGCCAAAGTCGTGCCAGAGTTGTTCCAGAATTGTGATAGAGTTTTTCCAGAGTTGTGCCAGATTTGTGCCAGAATTGTGCCAAAGCTGTGTCAGAGGTTTGCCAGAGTCGTGCCATAGTTGTGCCAGAATTGTGACAGAGTTGTGCCAGAGTTGTGCTAGAGTTGTGCCAGAGTTGTGCCAGAGTTGTGCCAGAGCTGTGTTAGATTTGTGCAAGAGT
>SZWC01028812.1:5513-18913 GCA_023375785.1 Penium margaritaceum
CCCCGACCGCCACCCCTCACCCCTCCACCACCCTGCCCTCCTCTTCCTCCTCCTTCAAGGGGCAGTCCAAGAGAAGCTCAAACCCATTGCATTGGCGACGGTCCACTTGCCGCTGGACAGCAGCAGGTTCAACATGGAGCGAGTGTCGCAAGTGCTGGAGCGAGGCAAAGTGCGGAAGGGGTTGCTGGGACGCACTGCAATGCAAATCCAGCACTGGGCCGAGGCGTCCCCCAGAAGGAGACAGAAGCACAGCTGGGGGAAGTGGGAGACGTGCACAGAGATGGCAACAACGGAGTGACTCACGATAGAGGCGCTGCTGGCAGCGTAGGAGGCGGCAGTTCTCACCAAAGCTCCAGTCCACCAGGCTGGGGTGTAGGAGGGACAGGTGCCGATTGGACGACGCCGTCAGAGTCGTTGCACGACCTTTTGTGCCAGGCTGGGGATGATGACCTCGACTTCTGATCGACAGGAAAGGACATGCTTTTTGTTGTTTGTTTATGTGTGTGCAGCGGCCAAGTGTTCATGGTGGTTGCCTTCTGCATGGTTTTTCCACCAAGTTGCCCGGTGTTCCCTTTGACGGCGACTCTGTTTCTGTTTTTCCCCTTTCGTTCTCTTAACACACTAGGAAAGATAACAACCCGGCCATCTGTTGCGTAACATGGTGATGTGTCACATGAAAAGGCGTGGATGCATGATGTTGGCGGTGGAGGATTGTTATACGAGCGTAATTGGGGCAGTGATCCATGTCGAGATTCCCAAGTAGAGGGTGGTGCTTGATGTTAGCGGGATCCACGAGAAGTTGGGACTTGACGTTCCCACATCTACCGAAGTGCCCTCCTTTACTTGTTGCTTGGAGGTCACGGATAATGAAATGTCAAGCTCAACACAACTGTTATGATCTTGTTGTTGGGCAAATCTGAGAAGATTCTAGGAAGCTTCCTAGCACGCTTGCCACTGGCTGGGCATCACTACTCGGTCAGCTCGCGGCGTCAACACAGGTCGGACGCGAAACGGCAAGGGTTTGGCTAGACAACATAGACAGTGTCAAATGTACTTTCGTACATAAACCACATGCAAAGAGTGATAACAAATGACAAGACCTCAGCATGAATACCTGCCGCGCCGCTCGACAGGTGTCGCACGCGGCAGTGCAAGGTCTGTCCTAAAACCGGCCCAAAAACTCTGTTATTGGCCGTAACTCTGTGCAGACAAATCAGAACGCTACGTCGTCTGAGCCTAAAGATGCAGAATCTCGAGCTGGACGCTACGCCTCGTCACACCCATAAGGCTGCACCGACCAGTGGACGGACAATGCAAAACATGCAAATCGGGCTCAAGAGCCAGTCCACCGAGAAAACTCTAGCGTTTGCACAAAAACCGCAAATCACACCGGCAAGCAACCAGGGCGTCGTGGCAGCTCTCTGGCAGCTGCTGGTCGTGGATGGAGCCACCACTCGTCGGTGCTGCGGCGCCAGCTGCGTCCGCATCAAGGATAGGCTACAGAAAAACTGCAAGAGGTCCGAGACAGCACCCACGACGCTAGGGCAGTCGTTTGTCAGCTCTGAGTAGGTAGTCCACCACTTGCCGACGCGCCGGTGTCTCCGGGGTTCGTATCGGGCACCATGTCGTCGCGCTCTCCTGTACCACAGCTCTCCTGGCCGTCGCTCGTGACAGGTGGAAGCCACACACACCAACACTCCCCCTGGCTGACACAACCGTCAACATAACGATGTCTGAGCGAACGCAAGAGATAATGGCTCAGGCAACCAATGATAGCGAGCATTGATCAAGCATACCACGGGACAGGGTCTCCTTTTGACAATGGTGCATCCCACCAA
This sequence comes from Penium margaritaceum, assembly GCA_023375785.1. NCBI lineage: Eukaryota > Viridiplantae > Streptophyta > Zygnematophyceae > Desmidiales > Peniaceae > Penium > Penium margaritaceum. The sequence continues at coordinate 7,352 of SZWC01028812.1, forward strand.
ATGCCCGGGTCTTGACCATGCACGAAGTCAATCACGCACTTACGTGTCAAACATCATGCAAGAGAGACAGAGAAACAAGGTCTCCTCGTGACCTCGGAAAATGTCTCCGGGTATCCGGGTCTCGACCACATCATGCATGGATCATACATCACACATGTAGGCGATTAGTCTCTGCGTCACACCGGTAGACCTCACCAGGTGCGCGGGTCTCGACCAGCATAACCTTGCATGGATCATAGCATCGTGCCATACCCCGAGTAACCTCAGTGTCCCCAAAAGAGCGTTAGGCCAAAGCCCACACACCAACACCCCCCGTTCGCCGAAGAGGCTGATAGCTTGGGCAAAGCTGATGGCTGGTCCTAACACAATCCCTGAGGACGGAGCACGGCTCCCCCATGGCCACATACCCTTACACTGAAATAGTAAGGGTGACGACGATGCTGGTGAGATGTACTTTCACAGAGCCTCACCCCAGAGCGTCGTCGTCGCTGGTGTTGTCGTCGCTAATGTCATTGCTGTCATCATCTGCTGATGTGACTGGTGCACCGTTGAGGGCCTGCTCCAAGACAATCGCCTCCTGTATGGCCTCCAACTGCTGAGCTGCATATCGCCCCGCGGTCTCCACAGCGTCGAGGCACGTGTAGAGCTCGACGAGCTCTGTCATGGCAGCTGATCGGCGGGCTACACTTGCGGCATGTTGGCGGTCAGTCGCGCAACGAAACTGACGGTGGACCTCGATCGTGTGCGTGCCGGCAAGAGCCAGAGCCTCCTGCAGACTCGTGCTCTCACCCCGTAGGAAGGAGTGAAGCTGCGCCTGCTCGTCGCACAAGTCAACGTCCTCTGCGTCAGTCGACAACTCGAGTGCCACCGGGCCACGAAGTGCGGGTAGGGCGGGACCGCAAGACAATGAGTCGTCACGGAAGCCGTATGGGGCTGTAGGAACGGCTGCTGTGAAGGCACCTGCTGCTCGTGACACAGCTGTCGCTCGGCCGTCAGTTGCTGGGCGGACGTCGACATGTGTAGTTACAATTGCATCCGTGGTAACGTCGTGATCATCGAAGATAGAGTGAGTGTTGTGGTCCTCGTCGTGACCCATGGTGCACAGCCCATCATCCACCTGTTGCTGGAGGTCCGCCTGTCCCAGACGTCCATCCTGTAGAGACCAATGAGCTACCTCGAGACGCCTGCGTACACCCTCCCCACACTCCTTGACAGCCCGTCGTGCTAGAACATCCGCTCGAGCCACCACTACCTCCTGCTCATCGACCGCGGAGCGTAGGCACTCAGGTACACAAACTGTAGTCCGGACGACAGTAGCTGTGTCCTTGGCTGGAACCGCCGTGGTGTAGGCGACACCGCTTAGGGTAGCGAGGTGTTGGAGATTCGCAACTCGTTCTACATCCTCCATGTCGCACGCGCGGACGTTTGCTCTCATCAAAGGGCCACCTCGTGCTCGTGCCGCGCAAGAACGGCAGTGCACTGGACCTCTACGTCTGCCTCCGACCCTGCGTCCGACCACTCCACGATGGATGACTGATCCTCATAGAGGAAGTCTACCTCGTCCTGGTGGTCCATCACCTTCTCCTGCTACCCAGCAGTATCTATCTGAACCACTTGGGCATCTGCTGGGGGCCGAGTATCAGCATCTCTATCACCTACTCCTGCTGCTGAACCTGGCGCCATGGCGGCTATCACCACACCAGCTAACGCGGGAACGCGCACACCATCAGGCACACTCCTGCATCGGCCGTCGTCATGTCATCCGCCAAGGTATCAACGAACACCATCTCTATCCCCGACTCTGACTCAGCCACAGACCAATCCTCCTCCGACGAAGAGTCTCCATCAGGGCGAATGTCTCCACCCGCCAAACTCTTTGCTAGCTAAGTCTGCTGTGTAGCGTCATCCGCCTCAACCATCCTGCGCTGTAGAGTAGTCATCTCACCAATGTCGAGCGCGGTCGTGGTTGTCAGCGGAAAAACCATCCCCCCAGTGACCGACACCTCGGCAGGAGCTGTGGGGACTCGGCAGACCAACCCGTGGACAGGAGACGAGGGGGTCTCGTCACGTGAGACTACTCCCACAGCTGCGTCTGACGGTCCTGCCTGTGCGCGCCGTGCAAGACGAGCAGCTCGCCGCCGTGCACGACGAGTGCAAGAACGAGCGGTATGGCGAGGGGCTGAGGGTCCGTCCGTAGATATGATGTCGATAGCCTCCAAGACAATCGGAGGGCGACGGATGTAGACGAGAGATCCGGTATACTAGCAACGTCAAAGGAAGGGATGCAGGATCAGGAGGAAGACGAGGATGAAGTGGGAGGCGACACTTGTGGCAGGATGGCAGCTCGCTCGGAAGGCACGTGGTCAATGAACTACTAGATCATGCGCTTGAGGTTCCGGACCTCCATGTGTAGGGCGCTCATATCAGCACGCAGAAGCGCTGTGGCATCACTCGGTGACGTATCCACTGAAGGCGGAGGTGGGGAGGATCGTACCCAAGGGGGATGCCACCCACGAGGGCGCTGTTGGCATTGGCGCCAGCCAAACTGCCTATTCGACAATAATAGCACCAAAACCCTGAGGACAAGTGGGACTCGTGCCACGGCTGCATCGACCACTGTGCCTGTGGCGGCTGCCACGGCTGAGGCTCAGGCGCAGACCACGGCGATGGCAACGCCCACGGCCACACTACGTAGCTCATGTCGAGAGCTAAGCGTGGGTGATGGTCCTGCACACTTGATCCCGGTGGCACAAAGAGCCAAGTGGAGGGATGTGAGTGGAGCAACGTCTCTCAAACGGGTTACGATGTCGTCAATCACGGCCACAACCTCAGCCGTAGTGTTACACTATCGCCACACGGTGGCAATATCGCAATGTGCAACATCAAGTCGCCTTCGGTACCGCCGATGCTGCACCGGGTGCCGTCGTCAGCCGACGGCTATGGCCTCAAGCCACCTTCGCTTTTGTTGCTACTGCTGCAACTCTTGCGGTGGCTGTGGCTACAGCGGTTTCCGTCGTCAGCCGACTGTGGTGGCCTGAAGTCACACTAAAAGGTAAAACATATATGTATATATACATATAAAAAAAAGCAAAAACTCCCTACCTAGATTTCAAGGGATTAGGAGCCCCCCTCCCTCTTTTTTTTGGTTTGGGTCACCGAACACTTGGTGCCAATCGGGTACCTCTTCCCGGGGTTTGGCTCGAGTGCCCCACTTGAGGAAACACTCTCTTCCCGTTTTTTTTTGTTGTCTGGCTTGACCCTCGCGGCGAGCGCAATGGAGGGGGAGGCTCGCTCCCCCCCCTCGCGTGTAGCTGGCCGGGGGCCGCCCGTCAGCCCCCCCTTGCCCCTCTCAACCGACGGGGGGCCAGTGTTTGGACGAGCACACGCCGGCTCAAGCGCCGGCGCTTGGCCGGCGCTGTCGCGCCCTCCGTCGGCATGACGGGCCAGACCGACCGACCCCCCCTCCCCCCGGGCAAGGTCCCTCGCGTCGGGTCCCCCTCAAGCCCGATTGCTGCAGCTGCTGCAGCAACTGCTACTGCGGTTGCTGAAGCAACTACTGCTGCTCTTGCGGCTGTTGCTTGCGGTTGCCTCTTGTTGCTGCGGTTGCTGCTTGCTGCAGCTGCTCGCCGTTGCTGCAGTTGCTGGTAGTGCTGCTACGGCTGCTGCTCACCACCGTTGTTGCTGCAAGCACCTGCTTCCGCGGCTGCTAGTGCAGCTGCTGCCCACCGTCCCTGTTGGGGCTGCTTCTGTAGCTGCTGCCTCCTGCTGCTACGGATGGTGCAGCTTGCGGCTCACTACCGCCGCAAGCTGCTGCTGCGAGCTGCTTCTTCCCCCCCTTTTTTGTGAGTAGACACCGGTGACCAGATACGGGTGTTGCTCCCACCATGTGCTGCTACTATAGTGGCTGCTCCCCGTAGCTTCTCCCAAAAAAGGTGTTTCCCGCCAATGTTACTGCTATGGATGTAGTTGCTTGCAGCTGCTGCCTCTATCTCCGATGCCTCCATCGCTCCACTGCAACGTGGTCATGGTGGGTCCCTCCATGATCTGCTATTGTTGCTATGGATGGCTCCCGCTGCTGCCACTCACTACTCTTGCTGTTATTGCATCTCTGCTGCACAGAACAACGAGCTGTGGCTCGTTTGCTCTGATACCATGAGAAGATTCTAGGAAGCTTCCTAGCACTGTTGCCACTGACTCGGCGTCAGCGTTCAGTCAGCTCGCGTCGTCAACACAGGTCGGACGCAAAACGACAAGGGTTTGGCTAGAAGACAGAGACAGTGTCAAATGTGCTTCCATGAATAAAACACATGCAGAGAGTGATAACAAATGACAAGTCCATAGCATAAATACCTAACGCGCCGCACGACGCGTGTCGCACGCAGCAGTGCAAGGTCTGTCCTAAAACTGGCCCAAAACACTGGTTTTGGCCGTAACTCTGTGGAGACAAATCGGAACGTTATGCCGTTTGAACCTAGAGATGCAAAATCTTGAGCTCGACGCTACGACTGGTCACACGCATAAGTCCGGCACAGACCGGTGGACAGACAATGCAAAACATGCAAATCGGACTCAAGAGGTAGTCCACCGAGAAAACTCTAGCGTCTGCATTAAAACCGCAAAGCAACCCGGCAAGTACCCAGGACGTCGTGGCAGCTCTCTGGCAGCAGCTGGTGGATGGAGCCACCACTCGTCGGTGCTCAGGCGCCAGCTGCTTTTGCATCAAGGATAGGCTACAAAAAAACCGGAGGAGGTTTGAGACAGTACCCACGACGCTAGGGCAGTCGTCTGTCAGCTCCGAGTGGGTGGTCCATCACCTGCCGACGAGTCGTTGTCTCCGGGGTCCGTATAGGGGACCATGTCGTCGCGCTCTCCTGTACAGCTACTCTCCTGGCCGTCGCTCGTGACGGGTGGAAGCCACGCACACCAACACTCCCCCTGCCTGACACAACTGTCAACATAACGATGTCTAAGCGAAGGCAAGAGATGATGGCTCAAACAACCAATCATAGCGAGCATTCATCAAGCATACCACGGGATGGGGTCTCCTTGTAACAATGGTGCATCCCACCAAATGCACGGGTCTCGACCATGCACAAAGTCAATCACATACCTACGTGTCAAACATCATGCAAGACAGACAGAGAAACAAGGCCTCCTCGTGACCCCGAAAAATGTCTCCGGGTATCCGGGTCGCGACCACATCATGCATGGATCATACATAACACATGTAGGCGATGAGTCTCTGTGTCACACCGGTAGAACTCACCAGGTGCCCGGGTCTTGACCAGCATAACCTTGCATGGATCATAGCATCGGACCACACCCCAAGTAATCTCGCTGTTCTCAAAAGAGTGTCAGGCCAAAGCCCTTAGACCAACACCCCCCCTGGGCTGAAGAGGCTGACAGTTCGGGCAAAGCTGATGGCTGGTCCTAACACAATCCCTGAGGAGGGAGCACGGCTCCCCCATGGCCACATACCCATGCACTGAAATAGTAAGGGTGACGACAATGCGGATGAGATGTACTCTCATAGAGCCTCACCCCAGAGTGCCGTCGTCGCTAGTGTTCTCGTCGCTAATGTCATTGCTATCCTCATCTGCTAATGTGACTGGTGCAGCATTGAGGGCCTCCACCAAGACAATCGCCTGCTATATGGCCTCCAACTGCCGAGTTGCATATCGCCTCGTGGTCTCCGCAGCGTCAAGGCACGTGTGGAGCTCAATGGGCTCTGACGCGGCAGCCGACCGGCGGGCTCCATCTGGGGCATGTAGGCGGTGAGTCGCGCAACAAAACTGACGGTGGACCTCGATCGTGTGCGTGTTGGCATGAGCCAGAGCCTCCTGCAGCCTCGCGCTCTCACCCCATAGGAAGGAGTGAAGTTACGCCTGCTCATCGCACAAGTGGATGTCCTCTGCATCAGCCGTCGACTCGAGTGCCACCAGGCCACGAACTGTTGGTAGGGCTGGAGCGCAAGACAATGAGTCGTCACGAAAGTCGTCTGGGGCTATAGGAACGGCTGCTGTGAAAGCACCTGCTGCTCGTGACACACCTGTCGGTTCGTCGTTAGCTGCTGGGTGGACGTCAACATGTGTAGGTAGAGTTGCATCCATGGCAACGTCGTGATCATCGAAGGTGCGGTGAGTACCGTAGTGCTCCTCGTGACCCATGGTACGCAGCCCATCATCCACCTGCTGCTTGAGGTCCGCCTGTCCCAGATGTGCATCCCGTAGAGACCACTTAGCTACCTGGAGACGCCTGCGTACACCCTCCCCATACTCCTCGACAGCCCGTCGCGTTTGAACATCCGCTCGAGCCACCACTGCCTCTTGCTCATCTACCACGGAGCGTAGGCACTCGGGTATAGGAACTGTAGCTCGGACAATAGTAGCTGTGTCCTTGGCTGGAATCGCCGTGGTGTCAACAACATTGGTTAAGGCAGTGAGGTGTCGGAGGTCCGCAGCTCATTCTACATCCTCCATGTCGCACGCGCGGACGTCTGCTCTCATCGAAGGGCCACCTCCAGCTCGTGCCGTGGCTACTACAAGAACGGCAGTGTAGTGGACCTCTATGTCTTCCTCTGACCCTGCGTCCAACCACTCCACGTCGGATGACTGATCCTCGTAGAGGAAGTCTGCCTGGTCCTAGTGGTCCATCACCTTCTCCTGCTGCCCAGCAGTATCTATCTGAACCATCTGGGTGTCTACTGGGGGCCGAGTATCAGCATCTCTATCACCTGCTCCTGCTGCTGCTCCTGGCGCCACGGCGACTGTCTCCACACCAGCTAACGCGGGAGCGCGCACACCATCAGGCGTAGCTCCTGCACCGGCCGTCGTCATGGCATCCGCCAAGGTATCAACGAACACCATCTCCATCCCCGACTCTGACTCAGCCTCGAACCAATCCTCCTCCGACTAAGAGTCTCCATCAGCGCGAACATCTCCACCCGTCAAAGTATCCGCTAGCTAAGTTTCTTGTGTAGCGTCATCTGCCTCAACCATGCTACGTTGTAGACTAGTCACCTCACCAATGTCGAGCTCCGTCGGGGTCGTCAGCGGACAAACAATCCCCCCAACGGCTGACACCTTGGCAGGAGTTGTGGGGGCTCGGCAGACCAACTCGTGGACAGGAGGCGAGGGGGTCTCGTTACGTGAGACTGCTCGCAGAGCCGCGTCTAACGGTCCTGCGTATGCGCGCCGTGCAAGACGAGCAGCTCGCCCCCGTTCACGACGAGTGCAAGAACAAGCGGTACAGCGAGGGGCTGAGGGTCCGTCTGTCGGTATGATACTGACAGCCTCCAAGATGGAGTGGAGGGCGACGGATGTAGACGAGAGATCAGGTATACTAGCAACGTCAAAGGAAGGGATGCAGGATTGGGAGGAAGACGAGGATGAAGTGGGAGGCGACACTTGCGGTGGGATGGCAGCTCGCTCGGAAGGCACGTGGTCAAGGAGCTGCTGGATCATGCGCTTGAGGTTCCGGACCTCCATGTGTAGGGCGCTCATATCACCACGCAGAAGCGCTGTGGCATCACTCGGTGACGTATCCACTGAAGGTGGAGGTGGGGAGGATCGTACCCAAGGGGGATGCCACCCACGAGGGCGCTGTTGGCATTGGCGCCAGCCATGCTGCCTATTCGACAATAATAGCACCAAAACCCTGAGGACAAGTGGGACTCGTGCCACAGCTGCATCGACCACTGTGCCTGTGGCGGCTGCCACGGATGAGGCTCAGGCGCAGACCACGACGATGGCAGCGCCCACGGCCACACTACGTAGCTCATGTCGAGAGCTGAGCGTGGGTGATGGTCCTGCACACTTGATCCTGGCGGCGTAAAGAGCCACGTGGAGGGATGCGAGTGGAGCAACGTCTCTCAGACGGGTTACGATGTCGTCAATCACGGCCACGACCTCAGCCGTAGTGTTATAGTATCGCCACAAGGTGACGATATCGCAATGTGCAACATCAATTCGCCTTAGGTGCCGCCAATGCTGCACCGGGTGCCGTCGTCAGTTGACGGCTATGGCCTCAAGCCACCTTCGCTTATGTTGCTACTACTGCAACTCTCGCGGTAGCTGTGGCTACAGCGGTTTCCATCATCAGCCGACGGTGGTGGCCTCAAGTCACACTAAAAGGTAAAATACCTATAAAATATTAGAGCAAAAGCTCCCTCCCTAAATTTCAAGGGATTAGGAGGCCCCCCCCCCCTCTTTTTTTTTTGGTTTGGGTCACCGAACACTTGGTGCCAGTCGGGTACCTCTTCCCGGGGTTTTGCTCGAGTGCCCCACTCGAGGAAACACTCTCTTCCCGTTTACTTTTTTTTGTTGTCTGGCTTGATCCTCTCGGCGAGCGCAGTGGAGGGGGAGGCTCGCTCCCCCCCCTCACGTGTAGCTGGCCGGGGGCCGCCCGTCAGCCCCCCCTTGCCCCTCTCAACCAGCGAGGGGCCAGCGTTTGGCCGGGCACATGCCGGCTCAAGCGCCGGCGCTTGGCCGGCGCTGTCGCGCCCTTCGTCGGCACGACGGGTCCGACCGACCGGACCCCCCTCGGGAAGGTCCCTCGAGTCGGGTCCTCCTCAGGCACGACAGCAGTAGCTTCTACAGCAAGTGCTACTACGATTGCTACAGAAACTACTACTGCTACTACGGCTGCTGCTTGTTGCTGCGGCTGCTGCTCACTATTGTTGCTGCTGCGAATGTTGCTGCAGTTGCTCGCCGCTGCTGTGGTTGCTGGTGCTGTTGCTGCGTCTACTGCTCACCACCGCTGCTGCTGTAGGCGCCTGTTTCTACCGCTATTAGTGCAGTTGCTGCCCGCCGCCGATACTATGGCTACTTCTGCAGCTGTTGCCTACTACTGCTGCGATTGGTACAGCTTGCGGCTGTTACTGCTTGCTACCGCCGCAAGTTGCTGCTCGAGCTGCTTCTTCCTTGTTTTTTTTTTGTGTACACACCGGTTACCAGACACGGGTGCTGCTCCCACCCGGTGCTGCTACTGTATTGGCTGCTCCCCATAGCTGCTCCCACAGCAGGTGCTTCCCACCGATGTTGCTGCTACGGAGGCAGTTGCTTGCTGCCGCCTCTGTATCCTATGCCTCCACCACTCCGCTGCAACGTGGTCGTGGTGGGTCCCTCCAGGGTCTGCTGTTGCTGCTATGGGTGGCTCCCGCTGCTGCCACTCACTGTTATTGCTGCTGTTGCGTCTCTGCTGCATAGCACAACGAGATGTGGCTCGTTTTCTCTGATACCATGAGAAGATTCTAGGAAGCTTCCTAGCACGGTTGCCACTGACTGGGCGTCAGCGCTCAGTCAGCTCGCGGCATCAACACAGGTCGGATGCGAAACGGCAAGGGTTTGGCTAGACGACACAGACAGTGTTAAATGTGCTTCCATAAATAAAACACATGCAGAGAGTGAAAATAAATGACAAGTCCACAGCATAAGTACCTGCCGTGCCGCACAACAGGTTTCGCACGCGGCAGTGCAAGGTCTGTCCTAAAACCGGCCGAAAAACACTGTTTTTTTCCGTAACTCTGTGCAGAAAAATCAGAACGCTACGATGCCTGAACCTAGAGATGCAGAATCTCGAGCTGGACGCTACGACTGGTCACACACACACTGCACCGACCGGTGGACAGACAATGCAAAACATGCAAATCGGGCTCAAGAGCCAGTCCACCAAGAAAACTCTAGTGTCTGCAAAAAAACCGCAAATGACACCGGCAAGCACCCAGGGCGTCGTTGCAACTCTCTGGTAGCTGCTGGTGGATGGAGCCACCAATCATTGGTACTCCGACGCCAGCTGCGTCCGCATCAATGATAGGCTACAGAAAAACTACAGGAGGTCCGAGACAGCACCCACGACGCCGGGGCAGTTGTCTGTCAGCTCCGAGTGGGTGGTCCACCACCTGCCGACGCGCCGATGTCTCCGGGGTCTGCATCGGGGACCATGTCGTCGCGCTCTCCTGCACCGCTGCTCTCCTGGCCGTCACTCGTGACAGGTGGAAGCCACACACACCAACAATAAGTTGTGATCACTTGTCCTGTGCCAACCTGCATGTATATTGGTGATCCCCTGTGTGGTTATTGGTGGTTGCTAGCCTAGGTTACCTGGCCAAGCATGGGAGCACGAGGGAGAGGCATGCCTGCCACGGAAAGTGTGTAGAACAAGTAATAGGCGGGCGAGGTGATGGGGACCGGTTGACTGGGCCAACCATGCGAAAGGGTTGCGTAGGGCCCGGACTGCACCGGGGGATCAAACTGGACCAGTCAGCAACGAGCCGTTGGTGATTTCTCCCACACCAGAACAAATCGGACGTGTGGTCCCATAGAATCAGCAATCCGACCTCACCAAGCAAGAACCTGCCTACGCATGCACGACTAAAAACAGTCAACCACATTGACCAGGAGCGTATGTGGGTCCATGCATTCTACCATGTATTGCTCCATGTTATGCTAAAGAGCATGCAAGCAAATTAAGACAATCACAACATCTGAGCTCTACGAGTTCGGCTAGTGCTGTCGCTATGATTGCTTGTGGTTGCTGCAGCTAATGCGCGGGTGCAGAGGTACTATACATGGATTATGATTTTTAAGTCGTTTTGCAAAGCGAATTAAAAATTATAATCCTGCTGTGGTTGCTGTGGTTGCTGCGGCCAATGTGTGGGTGCAGAGGTGCCATAAATCTCGCGAGCAGTTTCCGCTGTTACTGTGGTGGTGGCTGCGGCTACCACAACATGTTCACGGATGCAGATCCAGCGGAGGTCGAGAAAATGGCTGCGGGTGTGATGGTTGTGGCCGCAACACAATGTGCAATGGTAGATGCCATTACGGCTAAGGGAGAGGGGCCGCTGCTGCTACTGTTGATGCAGCAGCTACAGCAGCAAAAATGCAAGTGCAGAAGTACCTTAGACTACACGAACGACGACCGATGTTGCTGTGGTGGCTGTGGCTACTACGGCACATGCATGGATAGAGCAGCTGATGCTACTGATGCTGTTATGCACGCTAGGGCAAAGAAACCCGGTGAACCGGTAGAGGTGGCGGCGGCGGTTGTGGAAGCAGCCAGCATCGTGAGTAGTGGGAAACCACTCCACTTTGCATGGAAGCTTTGGCTTCCTGCTTTGATACCAGTACTTATTGGTGGTTGCTCGCCTAGGTTACGTGGCTGAGCATGGGAGCATGTGGGAGAGGCACATGTGCCATGGAATGGAGCATCCACGTGAGAATTACGAGAAGTGTGTAAAACGAGGAGGAGGCTATTAAGGTGATGGGAATCAGTTGACCGGGCCACCCACGCAAAAGGGTCGTATGGGGCCCGTATGCTACCCCGAGATGGAACTGGACCGGCTGGCAAAGAGCCGCCAGTGGTTTCTCACACGCTGGAGTTAACCGGATGTGTGATTCCGTAGGGTTAGCAACCCCAGGTTCACCAAGCAGGAACATGCCTAAGCATGCACGACTAGAAACAGTCAACGACATCAACCACGAGTGTCTGTGGGTGCATGCACTTTACCATGTATTGTTCTATGTTCTGCTGAAGATATAGCAGGCAAATGATGCCAATCATAAT
>SZWC01028814.1:0-13879 GCA_023375785.1 Penium margaritaceum
ACTTACACGTACTTAAACGCTTTTACACACACTCACACGCACTTACACGCACTTACACGCACTTACATGCACTTACACGTACGTACATGCACTTACACGCACTCACACGCACTTCCATGCACTCACATGCACTTACACGCGCTCACATGCACTAACACGCACTTACACATACTTACACGCACTTACACTAACGTATACACACTTACACACACTTACACGCACTCACACGCACTTACACGGACTCACACGTACTCACACGCTCTTACACGCGCTCACACGCATTTACACACACACTTACACGCATTTACATACACAAACACGCACTTACACACACTTACACCAACTTACACGTACTTACACGCACATAAACACACTTACACACACTCACACGCACTCACACACACAAAGTGGTGCGGACTGGTTGCGGAGAGGTGCAAACTGGTTGCGGAGTGGTGCAAACGGGTTGCGGAGTGCTGCAAACTGGTTGCGGAGTGGTCCAAACTGGTTGCGGAGTGATGCAAACTGGTTGCGGAGTGGTGCGAACTGGTTGCGGAGTGCTGCAAACTGGTTGCGGAGTGGTGCAAACGGGTTGCGGAGTGCTGCAAACTGGTTGCGGAGTGGTGCAAACGGGTTGCGGAGTGCTGCAAACTGGTTGCGGAGTGGTGCAAACGGGTTGCGGAGTGCTGCAAACTGGTTGCGGAGTGGTGCAAACGGGTTGCGGAGTGCTGCAAACTGGTTGCGGAGTGGTGCAAACGGGTTGCGGAGTGCTGCAAACTGGTTGCGGAGTGGTGCAAACGGGTTGCGGAGTGCTGCAAACTGGTTGCGGAGTGGTGCAAACGGGTTGCGGAGTGCTGCAAACTGGTTGCGGAGTGGTGCAAACGGGTTGCGGAGTGCTGCAAACTGGTTGCGGAGTGGTGCAAACGGGTTGCGGAGTGCTGCAAACTGGTTGCGGAGTGGTGCAAACGGGTTGCGGAGTGCTGCAAACTGGTTGCGGAGTGGTGCAAACGGGTTGCGGAGTGCTGCAAACTGGTTGCGGAGTGGTGCAAACGGGTTGCGGAGTGCTGCAAACTGGTTGCGGAGTGGTGCAAACGGGTTGCGGAGTGCTGCAAACTGGTTGCGGAGTGGTGCAAACGGGTTGCGGAGTGCTGCAAACTGGTTGCGGAGTGGTGCAAACGGGTTGCGGAGTGCTGCAAACTGGTTGCGGAGTGGTGCAAACGGGTTGCGGAGTGCTGCAAACTGGTTGCGGAGTGGTGCAAACGGGTTGCGGAGTGCTGCAAACTGGTTGCGGAGTGGTGCAAACGGGTTGCGGAGTGCTGCAAACTGGTTGCGGAGTGGTGCAAACGGGTTGCGGAGTGCTGCAAACTGGTTGCGGAGTGGTGCAAACGGGTTGCGGAGTGCTGCAAACTGGTTGCGGAGTGGTGCAAACGGGTTGCGGAGTGCTGCAAACTGGTTGCGGAGTGGTGCAAACGGGTTGCGGAGTGCTGCAAACTGGTTGCGGAGTGGTGCAAACGGGTTGCGGAGTGCTGCAAACTGGTTGCGGAGTGGTGCAAACGGGTTGCGGAGTGCTGCAAACTGGTTGCGGAGTGGTGCAAACGGGTTGCGGAGTGCTGCAAACTGGTTGCGGAGTGGTGCAAACGGGTTGCGGAGTGCTGCAAACTGGTTGCGGAGTGGTGCAAACGGGTTGCGGAGTGCTGCAAACTGGTTGCGGAGTGGTGCAAACGGGTTGCGGAGTGCTGCAAACTGGTTGCGGAGTGGTGCAAACGGGTTGCGGAGTGCTGCAAACTGGTTGCGGAGTGGTGCAAACGGGTTGCGGAGTGCTGCAAACTGGTTGCGGAGTGGTGCAAACGGGTTGCGGAGTGCTGCAAACTGGTTGCGGAGTGGTGCAAACGGGTTGCGGAGTGCTGCAAACTGGTTGCGGAGTGGTGCAAACGGGTTGCGGAGTGCTGCAAACTGGTTGCGGAGTGGTGCAAACGGGTTGCGGAGTGCTGCAAACTGGTTGCGGAGTGGTGCAAACGGGTTGCGGAGTGCTGCAAACTGGTTGCGGAGTGGTGCAAACGGGTTGCGGAGTGCTGCAAACTGGTTGCGGAGTGGTGCAAACGGGTTGCGGAGTGCTGCAAACTGGTTGCGGAGTGGTGCAAACGGGTTGCGGAGTGCTGCAAACTGGTTGCGGAGTGGTGCAAACGGGTTGCGGAGTGCTGCAAACTGGTTGCGGAGTGGTGCAAAATGGGTTGCAGAGTGGTGCGAACTGGTTACGGAGTGGTGCGAGCTGGTTGCGGAGTGGTGCGAAGGGGTTGCAGAGTGGTGCGAACTGGTTGCGGAGTGGTGCAAACTGGTTGCAGAGTGATGCGAACTGGTTGCGGAGTGGTGCGAATTGGTTGCGGAGTGATGCAAACTGGTTGCGGAGTGGTGGGAACTGGTTACGGAGTGGTGCAAATTGGTTGCGGAGTGGTGGGAACTGGCTACGGAGTGGTTCGAAGAGGCTGCAGGGTGGTGCGAACTCGTTGCAGAGTGGTGCGAACGGGATGCGAGTGGTGCGAACTTGTTGCAGAAAGGTGCAAGCTGGTTGCCGAGTCGTGCCACCTGGTTGCGGAGTGGTGCGAAATGGTTGCAGCATGGTGTGAACTGCTTGCGGAGTGGTGCGAATTGGTTGTGGAGTGGTGCCAACTGGTTGCGGAGTGGTGCAAACTGGTTGTGGAGTGGTGTGAACTGGTTGCAGAGTTTTGTGAACTGGTTGCGGAGTGGTGCGAACTGGTTGCGAAGTGGTGCGAACTGGTTGCGGTGTGGTGCGAGCTGGTTGCGGATGGTGCGCAGGGGTTGCGGATGGTGCGTATGGGTTGCGGAGTGGTGCGAATTGGTTGCGGAGTGGTGCAAACTGGTTGCAGAGGGGTGCGAACTGGTTGCGGAGTGGTGCAGACTGGTTGCGGAGTGGTGCGAACTGGCTGCGGAGTGGTGCGAACTGGTTGCGAAATGGTGCAAACGGGTTGCGGAGTGGTGCTAACTGGTTGCGGAGTCGTGCGAACTGGTTGCGGAGTGGTGCAGACTGGTTGCGGAGTGGTGCGAACTGGCTGCGGAGTGGTGCGAACTGGTTGCGAAATGGTGCAAACGGGTTGCGGAGTGGTGCTAACTGGTTGCGGAGTCGTGCGAACTGGTTGCGGAGTGGTGCAGACTGGTTGCGGAGTGGTGCGAACTGGCTGCGGAGTGGTGCGAACTGGTTGCGAAATGGTGCAAACGGGTTGCGGAGTGGTGCTAACTGGTTGCGGAGTCGTGCGAACTGGTTGCGGAGTGGTGCAGACTGGTTGCGGAGTGGTGCGAACTGGCTGCGGAGTGGTGCGAACTGGTTGCGAAATGGTGCAAACGGGTTGCGGAGTGGTGCTAACTGGTTGCGGAGTCGTGCGAACTGGTTGCGGAGTGGTGCAGACTGGTTGCGGAGTGGTGCGAACTGGCTGCGGAGTGGTGCGAACTGGTTGCGAAATGGTGCAAACGGGTTGCGGAGTGGTGCTAACTGGTTGCGGAGTCGTGCGAACTGGTTGCGGAGTGGTGCAGACTGGTTGCGGAGTGGTGCGAACTGGCTGCGGAGTGGTGCGAACTGGTTGCGAAATGGTGCAAACGGGTTGCGGAGTGGTGCTAACTGGTTGCGGAGTCGTGCGAACTGGTTGCGGAGTGGTGCAGACTGGTTGCGGAGTGGTGCGAACTGGCTGCGGAGTGGTGCGAACTGGTTGCGAAATGGTGCAAACGGGTTGCGGAGTGGTGCTAACTGGTTGCGGAGTCGTGCGAACTGGTTGCGGAGTGGTGCAGACTGGTTGCGGAGTGGTGCGAACTGGCTGCGGAGTGGTGCGAACTGGTTGCGAAATGGTGCAAACGGGTTGCGGAGTGGTGCTAACTGGTTGCGGAGTCGTGCGAACTGGTTGCGGAGTGGTGCAGACTGGTTGCGGAGTGGTGCGAACTGGCTGCGGAGTGGTGCGAACTGGTTGCGAAATGGTGCAAACGGGTTGCGGAGTGGTGCTAACTGGTTGCGGAGTCGTGCGAACTGGTTGCGGAGTGGTGCAGACTGGTTGCGGAGTGGTGCGAACTGGCTGCGGAGTGGTGCGAACTGGTTGCGAAATGGTGCAAACGGGTTGCGGAGTGGTGCTAACTGGTTGCGGAGTCGTGCGAACTGGTTGCGGAGTGGTGCAGACTGGTTGCGGAGTGGTGCGAACTGGCTGCGGAGTGGTGCGAACTGGTTGCGAAATGGTGCAAACGGGTTGCGGAGTGGTGCTAACTGGTTGCGGAGTCGTGCGAACTGGTTGCGGAGTGGTGCAGACTGGTTGCGGAGTGGTGCGAACTGGCTGCGGAGTGGTGCGAACTGGTTGCGAAATGGTGCAAACGGGTTGCGGAGTGGTGCTAACTGGTTGCGGAGTCGTGCGAACTGGTTGCGGAGTGGTGCAGACTGGTTGCGGAGTGGTGCGAACTGGCTGCGGAGTGGTGCGAACTGGTTGCGAAATGGTGCAAACGGGTTGCGGAGTGGTGCTAACTGGTTGCGGAGTCGTGCGAACTGGTTGCGGAGTGGTGCAGACTGGTTGCGGAGTGGTGCGAACTGGCTGCGGAGTGGTGCGAACTGGTTGCGAAATGGTGCAAACGGGTTGCGGAGTGGTGCGACCTGGTTGCGGAGTGGTACGAACTGGTTCTGGAGTGGTGCGAACTGGTTGCGGAGTGGTGCGAATTTGTTGCGGAGTGGTGCAAACTGGTTGCAGAGTGGTGCGAACTGGTTGTAGAGTGGTGGGAACTGGTTGCGAAGTGGTGTGAACTGGTTGCGGAGTGGTGCGAATTGGTTGCGGAGTGATGCAAACTGGCTGCAGAGTGGTGATAACTGGTTGTGGAGTGGTGCCAACTGGTTGCGGAGTGGTGCGAACTGGTTACAGAGTGGTTCGAACTGGTTGCAGACTGGTGCGAACTGGTTTCGGACTGGTGCGAACGGGTTGCGAATGGTGGGAACTGGTTGCGGAGTGGTGCGAACTGGTTGTGGAGTGGTGCGAACTGGTTGGGGCATGGTGGAAACTGTTTGCGGAGTGGTGCGAATTTGTTGTGGAGTGGTGCGAACTGGTTGCGGAGTGGTGCGAATTGGGTGCGGAGTGGTGCAAACTGCTTGCAGAGTGGTGCGAACGGGTTGCGGAGTGGTGCGAATTGGGTGCGGAGTGGTGCAAACTGCTTGCAGAGTGGTGCGAACGGGTTGCGGAGTGGTGCGAATTGGGTGCGGAGTGGTGCAAACTGCTTGCAGAGTGGTGCGAACGGGTTGCGGAGTGGTGCGAATTGGGTGCGGAGTGGTGCAAACTGCTTGCAGAGTGGTGCGAACGGGTTGCGGAGTGGTGCGAATTGGGTGCGGAGTGGTGCAAACTGCTTGCAGAGTGGTGCGAACGGGTTGCGGAGTGGTGCGAATTGGGTGCGGAGTGGTGCAAACTGCTTGCAGAGTGGTGCGAACGGGTTGCGGAGTGGTGCGAATTGGGTGCGGAGTGGTGCAAACTGCTTGCAGAGTGGTGCGAACGGGTTGCGGAGTGGTGCGAATTGGGTGCGGAGTGGTGCAAACTGCTTGCAGAGTGGTGCGAACGGGTTGCGGAGTGGTGCGAATTGGGTGCGGAGTGGTGCAAACTGCTTGCAGAGTGGTGCGAACGGGTTGCGGAGTGGTGCGAATTGGGTGCGGAGTGGTGCAAACTGCTTGCAGAGTGGTGCGAACGGGTTGCGGAGTGGTGCGAATTGGGTGCGGAGTGGTGCAAACTGCTTGCAGAGTGGTGCGAACGGGTTGCGGAGTGGTGCGAATTGGGTGCGGAGTGGTGCAAACTGCTTGCAGAGTGGTGCGAACGGGTTGCGGAGTGGTGCGAATTGGGTGCGGAGTGGTGCAAACTGCTTGCAGAGTGGTGCGAACGGGTTGCGGAGTGGTGCGAATTGGGTGCGGAGTGGTGCAAACTGCTTGCAGAGTGGTGCGAACGGGTTGCGGAGTGGTGCGAATTGGGTGCGGAGTGGTGCAAACTGCTTGCAGAGTGGTGCGAACGGGTTGCGGAGTGGTGCGAATTGGGTGCGGAGTGGTGCAAACTGCTTGCAGAGTGGTGCGAACGGGTTGCGGAGTGGTGCGAATTGGGTGCGGAGTGGTGCAAACTGCTTGCAGAGTGGTGCGAACGGGTTGCGGAGTGGTGCGAATTGGGTGCGGAGTGGTGCAAACTGCTTGCAGAGTGGTGCGAACGGGTTGCGGAGTGGTGCGAATTGGGTGCGGAGTGGTGCAAACTGCTTGCAGAGTGGTGCGAACGGGTTGCGGAGTGGTGCGAATTGGGTGCGGAGTGGTGCAAACTGCTTGCAGAGTGGTGCGAACGGGTTGCGGAGTGGTGCGAATTGGGTGCGGAGTGGTGCAAACTGCTTGCAGAGTGGTGCGAACGGGTTGCGGAGTGGTGCGAATTGGGTGCGGAGTGGTGCAAACTGCTTGCAGAGTGGTGCGAACGGGTTGCGGAGTGGTGCGAATTGGGTGCGGAGTGGTGCAAACTGCTTGCAGAGTGGTGCGAACGGGTTGCGGAGTGGTGCGAATTGGGTGCGGAGTGGTGCAAACTGCTTGCAGAGTGGTGCGAACGGGTTGCGGAGTGGTGCGAATTGGGTGCGGAGTGGTGCAAACTGCTTGCAGAGTGGTGCGAACGGGTTGCGGAGTGGTGCGAATTGGGTGCGGAGTGGTGCAAACTGCTTGCAGAGTGGTGCGAACGGGTTGCGGAGTGGTGCGAATTGGGTGCGGAGTGGTGCAAACTGCTTGCAGAGTGGTGCGAACGGGTTGCGGAGTGGTGCGAATTGGGTGCGGAGTGGTGCAAACTGCTTGCAGAGTGGTGCGAACGGGTTGCGGAGTGGTGCGAATTGGGTGCGGAGTGGTGCAAACTGCTTGCAGAGTGGTGCGAACGGGTTGCGGAGTGGTGCGAATTGGGTGCGGAGTGGTGCAAACTGCTTGCAGAGTGGTGCGAACGGGTTGCGGAGTGGTGCGAATTGGGTGCGGAGTGGTGCAAACTGCTTGCAGAGTGGTGCGAACGGGTTGCGGAGTGGTGCGAATTGGGTGCGGAGTGGTGCAAACTGCTTGCAGAGTGGTGCGAACGGGTTGCGGAGTGGTGCGAATTGGGTGCGGAGTGGTGCAAACTGCTTGCAGAGTGGTGCGAACGGGTTGCGGAGTGGTGCGAATTGGGTGCGGAGTGGTGCAAACTGCTTGCAGAGTGGTGCGAACGGGTTGCGGAGTGGTGCGAATTGGGTGCGGAGTGGTGCAAACTGCTTGCAGAGTGGTGCGAACGGGTTGCGGAGTGGTGCGAATTGGGTGCGGAGTGGTGCAAACTGCTTGCAGAGTGGTGCGAACGGGTTGCGGAGTGGTGCGAATTGGGTGCGGAGTGGTGCAAACTGCTTGCAGAGTGGTGCGAACGGGTTGCGGAGTGGTGCGAATTGGGTGCGGAGTGGTGCAAACTGCTTGCAGAGTGGTGCGAACGGGTTGCGGAGTGGTGCGAATTGGGTGCGGAGTGGTGCAAACTGCTTGCAGAGTGGTGCGAACGGGTTGCGGAGTGGTGCGAATTGGGTGCGGAGTGGTGCAAACTGCTTGCAGAGTGGTGCGAACGGGTTGCGGAGTGGTGCGAATTGGGTGCGGAGTGGTGCAAACTGCTTGCAGAGTGGTGCGAACGGGTTGCGGAGTGGTGCGAATTGGGTGCGGAGTGGTGCAAACTGCTTGCAGAGTGGTGCGAACGGGTTGCGGAGTGGTGCGAATTGGGTGCGGAGTGGTGCAAACTGCTTGCAGAGTGGTGCGAACGGGTTGCGGAGTGGTGCGAATTGGGTGCGGAGTGGTGCAAACTGCTTGCAGAGTGGTGCGAACGGGTTGCGGAGTGGTGCGAATTGGGTGCGGAGTGGTGCAAACTGCTTGCAGAGTGGTGCGAACGGGTTGCGGAGTGGTGCGAATTGGGTGCGGAGTGGTGCGAACCGGTTGCAGAGTGGTGCGCACAGGTTGCGGAGTGGTGCAGACTGGTTGCAGCGTGGTGCGAACTGGTTGCGGAGTACTGCGAACTGGTTGCGGAGTCGTGCGAACTGGTTACGGAGTGGTTCGAACTGGTTGCAGAGTGGTGCGAACGGGTTGCGGAGTGGTGCGAACGGGTTGCGAGCCCAAGACAACTGGAGCAAGCCGAAGAGAACCGAAGCAAGCCCAAGAAATCTGGAGCAACGCCAAGACAAGTGGAGTATGCCCAAGCTACCTGGAGCAAGCCTAAGACAACTGGAGCAATGTAAAAACAACTGGAGCAAGTCCAAGACAACTGGGGTAATCTCAAGACAACTGGAGCAAGCCCAAGACAAGAGGAGCAAGCCCATGAAAACTGGAGCAAGGCCAAGAGAACAGGAGCAAGCGCAAAAGACCTGGAGCAAGCCCAAAAGAGCTGGAGCAAGGCCAAGATAAGTGGAAGAAGGCCAAGACAACTGGACCAAGCGCAAGACAAGTGGAGCAAGTCCAAGACAACTCGAGCAAGTCCAAGACAGCTCGAGTACGTCAAGACAATTGCAGCAAGGCCAAGACAACTCGAGCAATGCCAAGACAGTTGGAGCAAGCCCAAGACAACTGGAGCAATGCTAAGACAACTAGAGAAAGTCCAAGAAAATTGAAGCAAGCCCAAAACAACTTGGGCAAGTCGAAGACAACTGGAGCAGGCCTCAGACAACTGGAGAAAGACCAAGACAACTAGAGCAAACCCAAGACAATTGGAGCAAGTCCAAGACAACAGGAGCAAGGCCAAGATAACTGGAGCAAGCCGAAGACAACTGGAGCAGGCCTAAGACAACTGAAGGAAGACCAAGACAACTAAAGGAAGCCCAAGACAACTAGAGCAAGGCCAAGATAACTGGAGAAAGCCGAAGACAACTAGAGCAGGCCCAAGACAATTGGAGCAAGGCCAAGACAACTGGAGCAGGCCTAAGACAACTGAAGGAAGACCAAGAGAACTAAAGGAAGCCCAAGACAACTAGAGCAAGGACAAGACAACTGGAGCAAGGCCAAGATAACTGGAGCAAGCCGAAGACAACTAAAGCAGGCCCAAGACAATTGGAGCAAGACCAAGACAACTAGAGCAAGGCCAAGACAACTGGAGCAAGGCCAAGACAACTTGTGCAAGGCCAAGACAGGTGGAGCAAGCCCAAGACAATTGGAGCAAGACCAAGACAACTAGAGCAAGGCCAAGACAACTGGAGCAAGGCCAAGACAACTTGTGCAAGGCCAAGACAGGTGGAGCAAGCCCAAGACAACTAGAGCAAGGCCAAGACAACGGGAGCAAGCCTAAGACAGCCGGAGAAGGCCGAAGACAACTGGAGCAAGCCCAAAACAACAGGCGCAAGGCCAAGATAACTAGATGAAGGCCAAGACTATTTGACCAAGCCCAAGACAAGTGGAGCAATCCCAAGACAACGCGAGCAAGTCCAAGACAGCAGGAGCAAGTCTAAGACAACAGGAGCATGGCCGAGACAACTGGAGAAATTCCAAGACAGTTGGAGCAAGCCCAAGAAAACTGGAGCAGGGCCAAGACAACTAGAGGAACCCCAAGACAACTGGAGCAAGTCCAACACAATAGGGGCAAGCCCAAGACAAATGGAGCAGGCCTAAGACAACAGGAGCAAGGCCAAGACAACTGGAGCAAGCCCAAGAAAACTAGAGCAAGCCCAAGACAACTGGAGAAAGGCCAAGAAAACTGGAGCAAGCCCAAGACAACAGGAGCAAGGCCAAGACAACTGGAGCAAGCCCAAGAAAACTAGAGCAAGCCCAAGACAACTGGAGAAAGGCCAAGAAAACTCGAGCAAGCCCAAGACAACTGGAGAAAGCCCAAGACAACTAGAGCAAGCCCAAGACAATTGGAGCAAGGCCAATACAACTGGAGCAAGGCCACAATCACTGGAGCAAGCCCAAGACAACTGGAGCAGGCCCAATACAACTGGAGAAAGGCTAAGACAAGTGCAACAAGGCCAAGACAACTCAAGGAAAGCCAAGAAAACTGGAGCAAGGCCAAGACAGGTGGAGCAAGCGCAAGAGAACCGGAGCAAGGCCAAGAGAACTGGAGCAAGCCCAAGACCACTGGAGCAAGCCCAAGACAACCGGGGCAAGCCCAAGACAACTAGAGAAAGAAAACGACAAATGGAGCAAGGCCAAGATATCTTAAGCAATCCCTAGACAACTGGAGCAAGCCCAAGACAACTGGAGCAAGGCCAAGAAAAATAGATCAAGGCCAAGACGATTGGAGAATACCCAAGACATTTGGAGCCATCCCAAAACAGCTGGAGGAAGGCCAAGACACCTGGAGCAAGGCCAAGACAATTGGAGCTAGCCCAAGACAACTGGAGCAAGCTCAAGACAACTAGAGCAAGTCAAAGACAACTGGAACAAAGCAAAGACAACTAGAGCAAGCCCAAGACTACTTGAGGAATCCGAAGACATTTCGAGAAAGCCCAAGACAACTAGAGCAAGGCCAAGACAACTGGACAAAGGCCAAGAAAAGTTGAGCAAGCCCAAGACAACTAAAGCAAGCCCAACAAAACTGGAGCAAGCCCATGACAACTAGAGCAATGTCAAAAAGAATGGAGCAAGCCCAAGACACCTGGAGCAAGCCCAAGACAACTAGAGCAGGCCGAAGACAACTAGAGCAAGGACAAGACAACTTGAGCAAGGCCAAGACAACTGGAGAAAGGCCAAGACATCTGGAGCAGGCCCAAGACAATTGGAGCAAGGCCAAGACAACTCGAGCAAACCCAAAGCAACTTGAGCAAGGCCAAGATAGCTAGAGCAAGACCAAGACAGCTGGAGCAAGTCCAGGACAATTGAAGGAAGGCCAAGAAAAGTGGAGCAAGCACGCCACAACTAGAGAAAGCTGAGGACCACTGGGGCAACTCCAAGAAAACTGGAGCAAGCCTAATACAATTGAAGCAATGCCAAGAAAACTGGAGCAAGCCCAGGACAACTAGAGCAAGCCCAATACAACTGGAGCAAGCCAAGGAAAACTGGAGCGAGGCCAAGAAAAATAGAGCAAGCCCAAGATAGCTGGAGCAAGGCCAAGACAACTAGAGCAATGCCAACACAGCTGGAGCAAGCCTAAGACAACTAGAGCACGGCCAAGACAACCGGAGCAAGCCGAAGAGAATTGGGGCAAACCCCAGACAACTAGAGTAAGCCTAGGACAACTAGAAAAAGGGCAAGACAGCTTGATCAAGCCCAAGACAGTTGGAGCGAGCCCAAGACAACTCTTGCAAGGCTAAGAAAACTGGAGCAAGCCTAAGACAACTCGAGCAAGCCCTAGACAACTGAAGCGAGGCCAAGAAACAGGACCAAGCCCAATGCAACAAGAGCAGGCCCAAGACAACTAGAGCAAGGCCAAGACAAATGGAGCAAGGCAAAGAAAACTGGAGCAAGGCCAAGACAACAGGATCAAGGCCAACATAGCTGGAGGAAACCCAAGACAACTGGAGCAAGGCCAAGACAACTAGAGCAAGGCCAAGATAACTGGAGCAAGCCCGGGACAACTGAGGCAAGCCCAAGACAACTAGAGCAAGCCTAAGACAACTGGCGCAAGCCCAAGACAACTGGACCAAGCCCAGGAAAACTGGACCAAGGCCAATAGAACTGAAGCAAGCCCAAGACACCTGGAGCAAGCCCAAAAGGAACATATCAAGGCCAAGATTACTGGAGCAAGGCCAAGAGAAATGGAGCAAGGCCAAGAAAATAGGAGCAGGCCAAAGACAACCAGAGCAAGGCCAAGGCAACTAGATCAAGGCCAGTGCAACTGGAGCAAGCCCAAGACAACTGGAGCAAGCCCAAGACAACTAGAGCAAGCCTAAGACAACTGGCGCAAGCCCAAGACAACTAGAGCAAGCCTAAGACAACTGGCGCAAGCCCAAGACAACTCGAGCAAGCCCAAGACAACAAGAGCAAGGCCAAGACAATTGGACCAAGCCCAAGACAAGCGAAGCAAGTCCAAGACACCGCCAGCAAGTTCAAGACAGCTAGAGCACGTTTAAGACAACTAGAGCAAGCCTAAGACAACTGGCGCAAGCCCAAGACAACTCGAGCAAGCCCAAGACAACAAGAGCAAGGCCAAGACAATTGGACCAAGCCCAAGACAAGCGAAGCAAGTCCAAGACACCGCCAGCAAGTTCAAGACAGCTAGAGCACGTTTAAGACAACTAGAGCAAGCCTAAGACAACTGGCGCAAGCCCAAGACAACTCGAGCAAGCCCAAGACAACAAGAGCAAGGCCAAGACAATTGGACCAAGCCCAAGACAAGCGAAGCAAGTCCAAGACACCGCCAGCAAGTTCAAGACAGCTAGAGCACGTTTAAGACAACTAGAGCAAGCCTAAGACAACTGGCGCAAGCCCAAGACAACTCGAGCAAGCCCAAGACAACAAGAGCAAGGCCAAGACAATTGGACCAAGCCCAAGACAAGCGAAGCAAGTCCAAGACACCGCCAGCAAGTTCAAGACAGCTAGAGCACGTTTAAGACAACTAGAGCAAGCCTAAGACAACTGGCGCAAGCCCAAGACAACTAGAGTAAGGCCAAGAAAACTCGAGCAAGCCCAAGACAACAGGAGCAAGCCCAAGACAACTGGAGCTGGCCCAAGACAACCGAAGCAAGGCCAAGACAAGTGGAGCAAGACCACGGAAACAAGAGCAAGCCCACGACAACTGGAGCATGCCCAATACAACTGGAGCAAGGCCAAGAAAACTGGAGCAAGGCCAAGACAACTAGAGCAAGGCCAAGAAAACAGGAGCAAGGCCAAGACATGTGGAGCAAGCCCAAGACAACTGGTGCAAGGCCAAGACAACGGGAGCAAGCCCAAGACAACTAGAGCAAGCCCAAGACAAGTGGGGCAAGCCGAAGACAACTGGGGCAAGCAAAAGACAACTGGAGCAAGGCCAATACAACTCGAGCAAGCCCTATACAACTGGATCAAGCCCAAGACAACTTGAGCAAGGCCAAGAAAACTGGAGCAAGGACAAGAAAATTGGAGCAAGCCCAAGACACCTGGAGCAAGCCGAAAACAACTGGAGCAAGGCCAAGACAACTGGAGCAAGGCCAAGACAATTGGAGCAAGCCCAAGACAACTGGAGCATGTCCAAGAGAACTGGAGCAAGCTCAAGACAACTGGAGCAAGTCCAAGACAACTGGAGCAAGGCCAAGATAACTTGATCAAGCCCAAGACAACTGGAGCAAACCCAAGAGAACTGGAACAAGCCGAAGAAATCTGGAGCTAGGCCAAGAAAATTGGAGCAAGCGCAAGACACCTGGTCAGCCTACGACAACTAGACCAAGGTCAAGACAACTAGAGCAAGTCCTAGACAGCTGGGGCAAGCTCAAGACAACTGGAGCAAGCCCAAGAAAACTGGAGCAAGGCCAAGATAACTGGAAGAAGGCCAAGACAATTGGACCAAGCCCAAGACAAGCGAAGCAAGTCCAAGACACCTCCAGCAAGTTCAAGACAGCTAGAGCACGTTTAAGACAACTAGAGCAAGGCCAATACAACTGGAGCAATGCGAAGACAGTTGGAGCAAGCTCAAGACAACTCGAGCAAGGCCAAGACAACCGGAGAAAGCCCAAGACGACTAGAGCAAGCCCAAGACAACAAGGGCAAACACAGGACAACTGGAGCAGGCCTCAAACAACTGGAGCAAGGCCAAGACATCTGGAGCAAGCCAAAGACACCTGGAACAAGCCCAAGACAGTTGGAGCAAGGCCAAGAAAACTCGAGCAAGCCCAAGACATCTGGAGCAAGCCCAAGACAAAGGGAGGAAGGCCAATACAACTGGAGCAAGGCCAAGACAACTTGAGCAAGCTTAAGAAAACTGGAGCAGGCCCAAGACAACTGGAGCAAGGCCAAGACAAC
>SZWC01028816.1:816-19433 GCA_023375785.1 Penium margaritaceum
TATAGATATAGATATAGATATAGATATAGATATAGATATAGATATAGATATAGATATAGAGATAGATACGGATATAGATATAGATGTAGATATAGATATAGATACAGATATAGATATGGATATGGATATGGATATGGATATGGATATGGATATGGATATGGATGTGGATATGCATATGGATATGGATATGGATGTGGACATGGATATGAATGTAGATATGGATATGTGTATATACATGTAGGTATATAAATTCACTACCTTACATCATTGTTTTATTACTTACACCAGCAATGTCTTCCTGTATCACATCCAACCATAAAAACCACACAAATCATCTTCATTCTTGCTTCACAATAGATGAATGAATAAAATCCCATTCAAAACCTTCACAGCAATTGTCACAACATCAACATTCCACGTTTAATCTGTCATGAAATATCCAAATGTTTTATTCAATTATGTTACATTTAGTTTTCTTTCGTTTATGTATACGGAATTCCTCTTTCCAATCATTTCAATTATTATTGCTTTATTGATTATGTATACTATGTAACCCATTGTAACCTTGTGTGCAACTTACCACTTGTTTTTTTTTTTTTTTTTTNAGGGGTCAATCTCTGGCGAGGGCTTTCAGTCAAAGACTGTGCCCTATGCAACTTATGTTGCACCAGTTTAGGTACCCACGGAACCCTCGTTCCATGGATTATGTGGGAGTCCCACCCACTAACCCTCACCCCTAAGAGTATCTTTACCACGGGTCGTAACCCTGTGGCTGGGGGTTCAATGGCAGGTTTTACCCTGTCCACTGAAATACTCGGCCCCCCGATGTGTTAGATGTGCTGAACCAAAGATGCTTCAAGCTGGGGTGTAGAACAAGGTGAGGTGGGGATAATTTTTTATCTATATTACAGATTTTGGTGGATGTTGTTAGCTGTTGAACCATAAGGTCGGCTGGTTTTTTATTTGGGCTTTGGTGAAGGCGAATGAGATGTAAATTAAGACGTTCAGTGAAGACCTTGGTGATGTTGAGACACAGGAGTGCCGTGGGGTTCCGTAGTGGTAGTCTTTGGTTCATGGAAATTTGACACCTGTATGTCCAAATTTCACGGAAAGTTATTGCTTGTAGTAGTTGCCACCATTTAAAATTCTGGTGATGGTGTTGGAAAAGGAAGACTGTGGTAGCATGTTCTTGGCACATTATGAAGAAGATTTGTTTGAGTTTGTGTAGGACGTTTTGGAGTTTTGGACATTGTTCAAAGGCATGACCGATGTCTTCACTGTGTAAGCCACACAGGGGGCAAATGTGGCGCAGACACAAGCCTCGGAAATGACGGAAAAGGGCTGAGACGCGGCTGAACTCCAGGTCGCCCCCATTGTCGGCCGACCATATCTGAAACGCCCCCATTCTAAGGATTCCATCTACATCGTCCGGCGACTTTGTAAGTTGCCCCCATTCTCGCTCCGGCATGTCTCAGACGCTCCCATCCTGAGAAAAAAGAATTAGGTCGCCTCCATTACGGAAATTCATGGCCAGGTCGCCTCCACTTTTGGTGCTCCGGGAAATTATGGCTACGATGCCCAGTATGGATGAAGTATTATCGACGTCTTGCCTCCACTTTAAAAAGTGGGGGCAAGATGACGATAATATTTTGTATCGCACTTGGCTGAAAATCAGTTTCAATAGAAACGTACCGTACATTGTTCCGGACACGAGTTCCGTCGTGTCCGTCGTCCAGACTTGCTCCCATCCTTGTTGTCGACTTTTACATGTGACGGGTTAGACATTGTATATATATCTTATAAGCTCATAGGGCGTCTCTAGAGGCGGAGGAAACGTTGACCATACTAGAATATAGAGCTTCCTTTGCCTTTCCTAGCGAGGACAAAGAAGATACCGCGATGGACGTACGAGCATGGACAGTGAAAGCTGCCCATGCTCGTACCTCCGTCGCGTTGTTTTGCGGATTCACTATCACACATGTGCCTGGAAGTCATAGGTTTGAGGTCGTCTAGGGACGCGTACGTATAAAAGTCTGATCGTCGAGGATATGGAGGCCCTGTCTCACTAGACAGGGCCTCCATATCGTTACGACTCGTAAATCCCCCACCTATAGTCATCGTGGTTCTCGGAGTTTCCGTATTTGGAATCTCCCATCGACGGTATTTCCTTCTAACACCCTTGGATCGGTCTGCAAACGTAGCTTGCAAACCAATTTGTTGCTTACGAAGCTGTGTGACGTTCCTCCATCCCATAGTGCTAGTACCATTATGTGATTCTTGCATTCTGGAAGCTAGAGTTTTAGTAGTACCGGTTGGTCATCCTCGTACCCCTCGTTGAACCTTGAGATCTCAAAAACCCTCTGTGGCAATGTAGGCTGTTCAGATGGGCGATCGTTTGGCGAAGATCGCTCTGTGCGGACAAGAGTTGCGCTTTTCTCTCCTGGCATTCCCACGGCTGCCTCTCCCGCAGCATCGTCCTCCACTTTCTCACCTGGTGCTGCCTCATCGCCTGTTCCTGTTGAGCCAGGGCTTGCTTCCTCGCCACCTCGCTCTGCGACTACCCCTGCCTCTGCGTGTGCTCCTTCCATCCCTCCAGTTTCACCCTACACGCGCGGAGGGCGCCTCAGGGCTCTTCCCTCCCAGACTCAGCCTGTCATTTCCGGTGACCCTGGTCTTCGCGCCCTTGGTCTCACCACCTCGGGCCTGTCCGCATCTGCATCTGTCGTTCATCCAAGCACCGCACTTGGCTACTCTCTTATCGAACAAGAGTTCCACTCTGCCTTATCTTCCTCTGTTGCAGGATATGTTGCCTCGTGCTTTGCTGCTGCTGGCCTCTCTCCTCTTCTCCCAAAACCACTGACTGTCCAGGCAGCCCGCACTGCCTCTGACTCTTCATTGTGGGAAAAGGCCATGAAGGCCGAGCTCGATGCACTGTCTGAGCACAGTGTCTATGAGCTCGTTGACCTCCCACCGGGTCGCAAGGCTGTCACTGCTAAGTGGGTGTATCGTCGGAAGCTGAACCCTGACAACACTGTGGAGCGGTACAAGGCTC
Organism: Penium margaritaceum; assembly: GCA_023375785.1. NCBI lineage: Eukaryota > Viridiplantae > Streptophyta > Zygnematophyceae > Desmidiales > Peniaceae > Penium > Penium margaritaceum. The sequence continues at coordinate 3,869 of SZWC01028816.1, forward strand.
GTCTTACCGCCAAGGGATTTTCTCAGATCCCTGGCGTTGATTTTGATGAGACCTTCGCTCCTGTCGGTCGATATACCACAGCCAGGGCTCTACTCAGTCTAGTTGCTCAACATGACTGGGAGCTTGAGCAGATGGACGTCAACAATGCCTTCCTGCATGGCAGGTTGGACGAAGAGATCTACATGGTACAACCACCTGGGTTCTCTGATGGAACCAATCGGGTTTGGCGCTTGCGCAAGGCCCTCTATGGCCTCAAATAGTCACCACGGTGCTGGAACCAGGAGATCACCGCCACCCTTGAGAAAGGTGGCTACAAGCGAAGTGTCGTTGACCCGGCACTGTTTCTTGGACTCCCCACCAAACCACTTGTAGCTATCCTTGTCTACGTGGATGACCTCCTGATTGCCTCTCCCGATGCTGCATCGGTGAAAGCCGCTAAGTCCTTGCTACAGGCAGCGTACAAAATGAAGGATCTTGGCCGAGCTCGTGTCTTTCTAGGCATGGAGCTGGAGCACGACCGTGCACGTCGCGTATTGCATGTGCATCAGGCTGCGTACATACGTAGCCTGGGGGAGCGCTTCACACCACTCCTCGTCTCTATCCCCACAGCGTCCACGCCCATGACTCCAGCTGGCCAGTCCCTACTCAAGTCACAGGACCTCTCAACCCTGGGGGAGCCGGTTGATGTCACAGACTACCTGCGTGTCATTGGCTCTCTCATGTACCTTGCTACTACCACGCGTGCAAATGTAGCCTTTGCCGTGAACTTCCTGTCACCGTTCTCTCAGTGCCCTCGTGAGCGCCACCTCGAGGCAGCGTTGTGAGTGGTGCGGTATGTTCTCTCCACCCCCCGTGTTGGACTGTGCTTTCGTGCACAGCCCTCCGTGGTAGTCGACTGCTTCACAGACAGTGACTGGGCGCATGGCTCTGATGCTCGCAGTCGCACGGGGTACATCTTTTTGGTTGGAGGGACTGCTGTTTCCTGGAAGAGTGGCAAGCAGGGATGTGTGGCACGCAGCACCGCTGAGGCTGAGTATGTGGCATTGGGTGCAGGCACTTGTGAGGCTGTTTGGTTGTGCCGCCTGCTGCAACAACTACGTGTCCCCATCCGCTGCATCACTTTGCGCTGTGATAACCAAAGCACAAAAGCCATTACTGAAAACAGCGGCATGCACCACTCACGCACCAAGCACATCAATGTTGAGCACTACTTTGCTCGTGAATGCATCGCTGCCGGCATTGTTCGCGTTGCGTGGGTGGACACACGGTCAAAGAGAGCTGACTTTCTCACTAAGGCCCTCAGTCGCAATATTTTCAAAAGTTCTGTTCACTCTGTGGGTCTCATCAGTCAGTACGATCCCGGTTGAAAGTCAGTGTTGTCGATTCTTCTCATCTCGTGTGGTAATCTTTTGTGATCCTCTCATGTGTGTGTGGATTGCTTGTCTGAGGGTCATGGGGGAGTGTTGAAGTTCGTTGGCCACTCACAACTCTGTGCCCTCTTGCCTCTCACACTATGCACACATCCTGTACAGATTAAATGACAATGGTTCATCCTGGGAAAGCGTCCAATGTGGCTATCATGGTCGGAGCCGCTGACGCCATCAAGCTGTCTCTGCTGCTGGACCCAGGAATACCCTTTGGCATCACCAAGACCATTGCATGAATCTTTATGACTCTCACTGATGCGGTAGATACCTGGGCTCGTACACTCTCACTGCCGTGCCCTATCTCATATTGCCTTGCCTTGCATGTGGAGGGGGAGTTGCATATTTCCCGGGTGCTGATCGGGGCCACCTTGCCGGTTCTAACCGTGCATCGGTGAGAAGCCGCCACCGGTTTATTCCGAGTGGTCGGGCTCGACCCCCGGGTGGCGGCACTCATCCACTCGAGCTCTTCGCTCGAGGTGGGTGAGTGCTCACCGGCTTTAGGCTCGCTCGCTCCCCCTCCTCTCTAACTTGTCTTGGTGAAGTGTGGCAAGATTCTAAGGCAAGAGCTTACCGCATCCATGGCGTCTCTCATGCTTTGCCATCACCCGCCTTGTGAATCACTAGCTAGTAAAGTGTCACACTAGTAACTTCACTCAGATGTTTTCGGGGTAACTTGCCTCGCTTGGCCGTGAAGATAGAAGAGATCAGCCAGATATGCTGTTGTAGGGCAGAGGGGAAGGTACCTATGAGCTTGGGTGTGGGATACGCGGAAGGTTGTGCCCACCGTTCTTGCCATATACGATGGAAAAGTATAAACGAATGACAAACCATGCCACTTTATAGGATAGTGGCTCGAAGGGGACGAGGATGATGCCTATGGGGTTGGAGGGGAGATAAGGGAAGATGTGGTGATACACGCATTGAAGGCCCTGGGCAAGCGGGGCGAGTCTTGCAAAGAGGAAGAAACAATGCTCAATGGTTTCATCTTCAGGACAGAAAGGGCAGAGGCCACGGTGGTTGTTGTTCATAAAGCGGGTACGGTTACCGACTAGAATTGAGCTGTGGAGGATGGTTAACATTGTGTTGCGAATAGGAAGATCCATAGGGAGGTGCTCAAAATTGCAGCGAAGTGACGGCCAGTGGAAGGTTGTGAGTGTAGCTAGCCTAGAATAGCGAGTGGGAAGAGGCAAGAAGAGCACGATACAATGCATGGTAGTGTGAGCAATGCGCCATGGCTTAGTGCGGAGAGTTAGACCAAAAACGGATCGAAAGTGTCGAGTATCACGCAACAGAGTTGTTACAAGGAGGAGGAAGCGAGCGAGCGAGCAGGGAGCTCGATCTCGCTCGCCACTCTCCAAACTGGTGGAAGCCACCACACCTGTCCACAAAAGACTTTCCTAGCATAAAGTAGGTCACTGGCCAAGCAGATATCTGGCTAGAGGGCGAACCTGGTTATGCTTGTTGGTTTTTTTGCATATCTCATTGTGCTCTGTTGTGTCCTCCCGACTTGTGTACATCAGCGTGCAGATGAATGACGGCGAGACTCGATGCTGCTGGAGTGTCGTCCGGAGGATTCAACGCACGCAAAGGCCTACGCGCAGTTCCTTGGAGCCTCCTCCCTGTGGCAACGTGCTCAGCTCCATCGGCAAGCCTCCTCGACGGTCGGGCCGCCGGCGGTCGCTGCCACGGCAGATGCTGTCTGCATGCGTCCTGCGCTGGACCTGATTGTACCATTGCGTCTGTAGCGTCATGCTCTGCCTAGGGTCCATGTCTCATGTTGCGTGGCACTGTTTGGCATCATGGACCATCGTAGGCACTGCCTGGTTTCGGGCAGCAATAACTCTTTGCTGTTATTTTTCTAGCTGTTTCTGATCGCAAGATTGCGTTCGCAGCGTCGGTTTTATGGTATGGTCCAGTTTTCAGGCAAAACGGACGATGCCCGGGTTTGGGGCTGTCGGCCGTATGGCAGGGCTCACCAAGAAAACCCTGCCTGCCAGAAAATAGGTCTAGGTCTATTTTCTGATTGGCTGGTTAGCTGAGTAACAAGCTCTACAGAGCTGGGAGGGATCTAGAACTTGGAGGGGTCTCCCATTGTTGCTCATTCTTCATTCCTAATCACTTACTTCCAATTTTCAGCTGCTTTCTGACGCTAATACTAGGTCGCGCATTTCTGAGTAACAAATCCAGAGCACTCAGACTCTAGAGCAGCACACTGAGGGGGTAGCAGACTAAGCAACGAGCGTGGAAGCCCACACGTTGCATCAACACCGCCACTGCCCCAACCTGCGCTCTAGCATAGTTTCCGATTTGGTATCAGAGCCAGAGCGTAGCTGCAACAGTAGACGACTGACGTACAGATGCCTGACTACGCCGACGGACCCCCATATGCGCCAGTGTAGGGGAAATGCTGCCGGATTTTTTACGACAACATTGACCTGCCTGGTGGCAGCGATAAAATTCTTCCCACGGCCACTGGGCTGGGGGCAATACTGCCGGATTTTTTCCGGCAGCACTGACCCCCAGACGTGACGCAAGGAGGTGAGCAGCAGGCCGCGTCAGGCGCCTGCTGGCGAACACGCAAATGGCGATGTCATCCAAGTGTAGTGACTGGCACCAGCAGCTTGCAGCAGCTTGCAGTAGCAGCGAATAGTGGCAATAATAGCCAGTAGCAGCTGTGCGTAGCAATAGCAACAAGCAATAGTAGCACCTCTCAGCAGCAGTAGCCCGAAGCGACAAGTAGTAGCAGTAACTAGTAGCAACAGCTTGCAGCTATAGTAACAGCAGCGAGCAACAGCAACAATGATCAGCAGCCGGCAATGGCCAGCAGCAACTAGCAGCAGCATCTGAAGCGGCGGCCAGCAGCCGCAACTGCCCGTAGCCCGCTGCTAGTAGCGAGCAGCGAGCTACTGGCAACGAGCTCGCCGCTCGTAGTGAGCAGCGAGCAGCTAGCGGCGAGCAGCGAGCTCACTGGTCGTAGCTTGCTGCTCTCAACGAGCAGCGAGCCTACTGTGACGAGCGAAGAGGAAAAGACAAGGAAAAAAAATCCCCAACCCACCAGCAGCACTGCAGCGGTTGCCGCCAACACCATAGCTGCTACAGCAGCCAGCAGCACGCAGCAGCTTATTAGAAACAACAGGAGTAGTAGTAGCAGCTGCTGCTGCTACAACAGCAGCCGCAACAACAGTGGCAACAGCAACAGTAGCAGCAGGAGCCGGAGCAGTAGCAACTATAACAGTCGTAGCAGCCGCTGCTGCACCAACGACCACAGCGGCAGCAGTAGTAGCAGCCACAGTAGCTGCTGCAACAACAGACCAGCAGTAGCAGCAGTATCAGTAGTAGAAAGTACAGTAGCAGCAGCTGCAGCAGCTGCCCTGCAACTGCCACAGTAGCGGCTCTTGCAACGGCCGCTACTAACGCCAGTAGTCCTCAGCTGTCGTCACTACTGACATCATCAACACAACAAAAAATGGGGGGGTGGGAAACACTTCTACAACAACAACCCTACAGATACAAAGCAGCAGCTCCTAACGTCAGCCGTTCTAGGATGACGTCACTGCTAACATCAGTAGCACACACTAGAAAATAGAAAAAAGGGCAACACAACCCACCATGGCTAACAGCCCCAGTGGGGAGGGGTCCTACTCTATTGGGAGGACCCCCAACCCCCCTTTCTTGCAACAACTGCAGCAGTTACAACATCAGCAACAATAGTAGTAATAGCCATAGTAGTAGTAAGAACAACAGCAGCAGCAAAAGTAGGAATAGGAGCAGAAGTAGTAGCACTTGCAGGAGCAACAATAGTAGCAGCAATAGCAACAGTAGTAGTAGTAGCAACTGCAGCAACAACAACATCAGCAGCAACAACAACAGTAGTCTACAAGCTCCGTCGCCGGGACCTCCGACCCCCTGGCCGCCATTGAGTAACAACTTGCCGCACTTACGTAGCAACTTGCAGCACTGTAGCCGTTGGCATCACAGACTCACACCAGTGCCCTGCCGCCTTTCGTTCCCCCTGGGCATGCCAGCCCCGCTGTGTCTGCTGCCACACACTACTTGGCGTAGCAGCAGACTCAGCGCGAGCGGCAGATAGTGAATTCAGTCCTTGGCCCCACTCTAGGTGCCGGCCACAGGCTAAAGGACTTTAAGACCCCGTCCCTGCCGCTTCAGGCCGGCGAACAATTCCGGAGCTAGGAACTCAGTTTCAGCATTTGGGCACGTGGTGAGGGCTTATGGGCGTACTACACCCTTCTGTATGAATCCACCCAGGCCGACCAGTTGTATGATGCTGGTCGCCACCGCCCTCGTTCCAGTTGCTCCTCTGGCTTCACGCCTGACCTTAGAGCCCTTCCTCCGTGACTTCACCGCCGGCGGGTCCCCAGACCTTGCGGCCGCCTGGCACATCCTCACCCGTCCCCATCGCCTATCCAGCAAGGTTGAGACCAGTCGCTTGCTGTGGGAGTTCAACTCCCTGCACATGGGGGAGACCGAGATGGTAACCTCCTACTGGCAACGGGCTGAGGACATCCTCCGTCGCCTAGGCACCTCTGCTCCACCCCCTCTGGCCGCGCTCCTTACCATCAAGCACGGTGCCACCGACGCGTACGCCAACGTCTTCGTCCACTACTCCCAAGACGTCCTTTCCACCATGGCGGCCCAGGGCACCCTCATGCCTTGGGCATACTAGCTCTTCCTTAAGATTGAGGAAGCTCGTCTAGAGTCCCGCATCCAGCGCATAGTGATTCTCGCCTCCCCTACAGCTGCCTCCGTGGCCGTCACTTCCCCCGTAGCAGCTGCATCCACCAGCTCCTCGTCGCCGGCAAAGAAGGAGCACAAGGTCAAGAAGGACAAGGGCCCTCAGCAGCAGTAATAGCACCAGCGGACTGGGTCCAGTGGTGGTGGCTCGGTCTGCCACAATTGTGGCTAGCCACGACACGGGTGGTACACTTGCCCGTTATCGATGGAGGAGGCACGCGTCATCGCCACCATGTATCGCCAGCGTGAGTGCCGTCTCGCCTCTGTCGCCATAGCTGTCACTGGCCCTGATGCCTCGACCTCGTCCAGTAGTTCCACTCCTCCGACAGTCACACCGGTCCCGCCGATGCTAGCTTTGCAGTAGCATCATTCGTAGACGTCAGTGCCTCTGTTCCCATCACCGTTGCAGTCCTTTCCCTATCCGAGCTCCGGCGCTGTCACTCCGCACTCCGTCTACACTCCCGAACCATCCTCCCGTGAGCGTCAGCTGGAGTAGTTCATCACACTCTAGCTCACTCCTTCAGTGTGCTTGGTCCTGTTGGCGATGTGTCCGGCGTCCGGACGGGCTTCGGAAAGGTGTTACCTGTCCGCGTAGTCAGCGTCATTTGTTTTTGTGGTCCTGCCGGTGATGTCTTCGTGACCGATGTCCTCTTCGTCCCCGGTCTTGAGCTCAACTTCTTGTCCGTTACTGTTCTTGACCGCATGAGCATGGACGTTCTGCATTCGCGTGGTGTTGGCACTGTGTCATTGCCTCCGTTCGGTCTTGTCGTTTTGTACGCCATCACAAGTGGCAACCTATGGCACGTGCCTCGTTTGTCTTCCTCTCCTTCCATCCCCTCTACGTCAGCTGCCACAGGCCATGTGTTTGTCATCCTCATGCTCTCTCTTTTGCATACACATCTATTACACTACCGCCTTTGCCACGTCCACTCTGCTGTTGTAGATAGCATGCTCCGTACCCAGCTGGCCAAAGGCCTTGACCCGAACACTTTCCCTCTGCCGTGCCCCACGGAGTGCATTGACTGCGCTCAGGACAAGATGCACCGGTCCATATACCCTCAGTCCTTCTCTCGTGCATCCGCTCCTCTAGACCTGGTCCATTCCAATGTCATGGGTCCTCTCCCTACGGAGTCCATCGAAGAGCATGGAAGCTATATCATCACCCTCATTGACGACTACTCTTGCTACCGCTGGGTCTTCTGCCTTCAGCAGAAGAGCGATGTCGCTCCCGCCATTCGGGACTGGCTTGTCCTTGCGAAGCACGAGTGTGGTCAATCTCTTCGTTGCATTTGCTCCGATCGCGGTGGTGAGTACATGGGAGAGACCACGACTTTTCTCGCCTCCCGTGGTATCCACCACGAGACGTTAGCGTCCTACACACTCGCCCAGAACGGCGTCTCCGAGCGGTGGAACCGTACCATGGCCGACACTGTCCGTACCATGCCGGTTGAGTCTGGCCTCTCCGATGGCTTCTACTTTGAAGCCATGGCCTACATGACGTGGGTATGGAACCGGATTTCCCACGGACCCCTTCCCTACCAGTCCATGCCGTACCAGCACTAGTGCGGTCAACAAGCAAACCTCCGTCCGGCTCGCGTCTGGGACTGCATGGCCATTGTGTGACTGCCCGCCCGGTAGCAGGACGGGGCGGGCGTCCTTGCACCTTTCTTGGTGTCTCTCGTCAGTTCAAGGCCCGGCGCTTTAAGGATCCCTCCCGACACTGTATCTTCGAGTCTTGCGATGCGCTCTTCTTTGAGGAGCTGTTTCCTTGCGATCTCGTCTGCTCTGGCTTGTTGGTGTCCCTCCCGTCGTGTGGGGGAGTGGGGCGTCTGTCCTCCGTCCTACCGCTTCCGGGTGACACATCACTTGGTCCCTCCAAGCCGGTAGCCCCAGTCGCATCCGCTGGCCCCTCCGAGTCAGTAGCCCCAGTCGCGTCCGCTGGCCCCTTCGGGTCGGCGGTCCCAGTGGCGCCTGCTGGTCCCTCCGGGCCGGCAGCCACAGTCGCGCCCGCTGGCCCCTCCGGGCCGGCAGCCCCAGTTTTCGGCCCCTCAGCCTGGCAGCCTCAGTCGCGCCCGTCCGCCCCTCTGGGCCGGCAGTTCAGTCGCGCTTGCTGGCCCCTCCAGGCTGGCAGTCCCAGTCGCGCCCGCTCGTCCCTCCGGGCCGGCAGCCTCAGTCACGCCTGCTGGCCCCTCCGGGCCGACAGTCCCAGTCGTGCCCGCTGGCTCCTCAAGGCCGACAGCCCTAACCCGTCCACTGGCCCCTCCGGGTCGGCACCTCTACCTGCGTCCGCTGGTCTCTTCGCGTCAGTAGCCCCGTCTGCCTCCACTAGCCCGTCGGACCCGGTACTATCTCCTGTTGTACCGCGCTACACGCGTGGCCAAGGCGGTAGCCTCCGACCCAAGCCGACAGTGAGGGCCCAAACCGCCATACCGCACCCCGTGACGCCTCGGCCCCCCTGTCGATCCACGTGTCTCTTCCACTCCTACGATCGTGAGTGGGGACCCTGGCACCAAGGCCCTCGGCCTGGCCACTTAAGCCATCATTGTAGACCTCCACCCAGGCTCCGCACTGGGCTACGCCATGCTCCATCACGAGCATCAGCATGATGTCATGGCTGCTCTCGCGCGCATATCACCTAGAGCTCGAGATGCACACACTCTCGCAGTCCGCGCCACAGCATGCCCAGAGGACCCAGCCACCCTATGCAAGACTCAAGTCTCTCTTGAGGTTGCACACTGGGATGATGCCTACGCCGACGAGCTCGCTGGTATCCAGCAGTACCACGTGTATGACCTCGTCGATTTCCCTCCAGGTCGGAAGGCCATCGGTGCCAAGTGGGTCTTCCAGTGCAAATGGAAGCCGAACGGGTCCTTGGAAAAGTACAAGGCCTGTCTCACAGCCAAGGGATTTGCTCAAGTCCCTGGGGTTGATTACGACTAGATATTTGCCCCAGTTGGTTGGTTCTCCACTAGCCGGGCGCTCTTCAGCCTAGATTCCCAGCATGGGTGGGAGCTGCATCAGATGGACGTTAGCAACACCTTCCTCCATGGCTCGATGGAGGTTGAGGATCTCTACATGGTGTAGCCCCCAGGCTTCGACGAAGACACTGGGAGAGTCTGGCGACTGCAGAAGGTCCTCTATGGTCTGAAGTAGTCGCCTTGGTGCTGGAACCAGGAGATCAGCAGTACGCTCCTCCGCGGCGGCCTCCTATGCAGTACCGCTGACCCCGTAGTGTTCGTCAGCCCACGAGGCCAGACCTTCCCCGCTGTACTAGTCTACATCAACGATCTCCTCATTGCGTCGCCAGACATGGCTGCCATCCAGCGTGTCAAGGACCTGCTGCACACCGCCTACCAGATGAAGGATCTCAAGTCTGCCCGAGTCTTCCTGGGCATGGAGCTTGAGCATGATCGCGCCCTGGGCATCATGCAAGTCCATTAGGCCACATATGTACAGACTCTGTCCACTCACTTCGCCGAGGACCTGCCCCTCGTGCAGAGCGCACGTTCACCCATGTCACCTGATGGCCAGGTGAAGCTCAAGAATCTAGACCCAGCCATTGTGGGGGAGCCAGTTGATGTGACCACGTATTTGCAAGTCATCGGGTCACTGATGTTCCTGACGACGATGATGCGTCCAGACATCGCGTTCTCCGTCAAACTCCTGGCTCAGTTCTTTCAGGAGCCACGCCACCTCCACTTTGAGGCCGCGATCCGAGTATTGCACTTTGTCATCTCGACTCCTCGGCGAGGTCTCATGTTCCGTCGCCAGCCGTTTGTTGTCGCGGTCGGCTACACCGACAGTGACTGGGCCGGCAGTCCAGATAGTAAGACTCGCACAGGCTGGATCTTTCTGGCGGCACGACTGTGTCCTGGGGTAGTGGCAATCAGGGGTGTATTACGCGCAACACTATTGATGCTGAGTACGTAGCCCTTGGTTCAGGTGCTTGTGAGAGCGTGTGGCTGCGTTGTCTATTGTCTGAGTTGCGTCAGTCCATCGCATCCATCACGTTGCATTGTGACAATGAGAGTGCCATGGCCATCGTCGACAATGACGGCATACATCACACACCCACAAAGAACATCAATGTTAAGTATCACTATGTGCATTTGTTGTCGCATGATGGCAGCGTCAACATTGTGTGAGTTGACGCAGCACGGCAGCTGGCTGACTTCTTCACCAAGGCACTAAAGCACGAATCGTTCAAGAAGGCTGTGAGTTCAGTCAATATGCATCTATGAGTTACACTTTTTGTTTTGGCCTGCATCTCTATGTACCCTGGGGGAGTCTTTCTGTTGAATGTGTTGTTGTCCGTCCATGTGTACTGCGCCTGTGAGCCATGGGGGAGTGTTGGTTTTTTGCATCTCTCATTGTGCCCTGTTTTTTCCTCCGGCTTGTGTACATCGACGTGTAGATGACTAAAGGCGAGACTCGACACTGCTAGAGTGTCGTCCGGTGGAGCCGACACATACTGAGGCCTACGTGCAGTTTGCTGGAGCCTCCTCCCTGAGGCAACGTGCTCAGCTACATCGGCAGGCCTCTTCGGCGGTCGGGCCGTCGGCGGTCGCTGCCACCGCAGATGTTGTCTGCATGCATCTAGCGCTAGATCCGACTGTACCATTGCGTCTGTAGCGTCATGCTCTGCCTAGGGTCCATGTCTCATGANTTGCTGGAGCCTCCTCCCTGAGGCAACGTGCTCAGCTACATCGGCAGGCCTCTTCGGCGGTCGGGCCGTCGGCGGTCGCTGCCACCGCAGATGTTGTCTGCATGCATCTAGCGCTAGATCTGACTGTACCATTGCGTCTGTAGCGTCATGCTCTGCCTAGGGTCCATGTCTCATGATGCGTGACACTGTTTGGCATCATGGATCATCGTAGGCACTACTTGGGTTCGGGCAGCCATAACTCTTTGCTACTATTTTTCTAGCTATTTTTTACTGCACGACTGTGTTCACAACGTCTGTATTATGTTATGGTCCAGTTTTGGGGAAATCAGACGACGTCCGTGTTTTGGGCTGTCGGCCGTCTGGCAGGGCTCATCGAGAAAGTCCTGCATGCCAAAAGATAGGTCTAGGTCTATTTTCTGTTTGGGTGGTTAGCTGAGTAACAAGCTCTACAGAGCCGGGGGAGAGCTAGAACTTGGAGGGGTCTCCCATTGTTGCTCATTCTTCATTCCTAACCAGTTACTTCCATTTTTCGGCTGCTTTCTGATTGTAACATTGGGGCGCGCATTTCTGAGTGACAAACCCAGAGCACTCAGACTTAGACTCTAGTGCAGCAGACCGATGGAGTAGCAAACTAAGCAACGAGCGTGGAAGCCTGCACACTGCATCAACACCGCCACTTTCCCAACCTGAGCTCTAGCGTAGTTTCCTTTTATGCTCATGGCCTATCGTGCATGAATGCATGTGAGGCTGGCAAGCTCTGATTGAGACACGCCATGGCTCGTCTTCCAAGAATCTGGTCACGACGAACCACCTGGCGAAGTCGTCTCTCTCTGGTCAGTCACCTGCACCATTGGTATCAGTGTGCAACGAGGCCAGAGGTCACCGTATGATAATGACACCAACACTCCCCCATGACCCATAGCCGACGCACAAGAACGACACTCACAGGCACAGCACGAACATCACAAGACGTGGCACAACACAATACTGTACGTGAGCACTTGCATGAAAACTCAACCAGGAATATCACAAGGACACAGCAACCCACCAGCGTGCACTGGTGCCTTGAAGACATTGCTACTGAGTGCCTTCGTGAGGAGGCAGCTCGTTGCTGTCGCGTGTCAACCCACATATCTTGACATCACCTGTAGCCACACACTCACGTACAAAATGAGGTTCCACATTGATGTGCTTGGTGCGATTGTGATGCATGCCATCACGCTCAGTAACACCTTTTGTACGTTTATTATCACAGCGCAAGATCATGCAGCGAATGGGCACACGTAGTTCCTGAAACAACTGATACAACCAAACGCTTTCACAAGTGCCTGCACCAAGGATGACATATTCTGCCTCTTTGGAACTGCATGCGAAGCAACCCTGTTTACCACTCTTCCAGGAGACGGTTGTGCCGTCGACGAGAAAGACATAGCCAGTGCGGTTGCGTGCATCCGTGTCATGCACCCAGTCATTGTCAGTGTAACCATCAACAACCACCGACGGCTGCGCTCGGTAACAGGGACCAACTCGTGTAGTGGAAAGTGCATATCGGACAAGACGAAGTACGGCCTCCATGTGCCACACCCGTGGGCACTATGAGAACCGGGCAAGGAAGTTCATAGCAAAAGTGACGTCTGCTCGTGTGGTAGTGGCTAGGTACATTAAGGAACCTATGACGCACAGGTATCCGGTCACATCCACTGGCTCCCCCAGTTTCGACACATCCAGTGTTTTCAACAACCTCTGCCCGGCAGGCGTCATCTGCGTGTATGGTGAGGACACAGACTCAAGGAGCGAGGCAAAGCGCTCCCCCAGGCTCCTGACATATGCAGCCTGGTGGACGTGAAGGACACGATGAGCACGATCACGCTCAAGCACCATGCCGAAAAAAACTTGAGCTGGGTCCAAGTCTTTCATCTTGTATGTTGACTGTAGTAGGGACTTCACAGTTGACACTCCCCCTCGACTTGGTGACGCAATGAGCAGGTTGTCCACATAGATGAGGAAAGCAAAAACGACACAGAGGTGGGAGTGAAAAAGAGAGAAGGATCCACTATGCTACGATGCTATCCACCCTTCTCCAGGGTAGAGGTGATCTCCTGGTTCCAACACCGTCGTGACCTCTTCAAGCCATAGAGAGCCTCGTGCAGTCTCCACACCCTGGTTCTCTGGCAACACCAACAATGTTGGTGCCGTATGAGAACCTTGGAGTTTGCACCATGTAAATCTCCTCATCCAGCTAACCATGCAGAAAGGCGTTGTTTACATCCATCTGCTCAAGCTCCCAGTCATGGTGAGCAACAAGACTCAGAAGGGGGTGAGCAGTGGTGTAGCGTCCGACGGGGACAAACGTCTCGTCAAAGTCAATGCCAGGGACTTGAGAAAAATCCTTGGCGGTGAGACGTACCTTATTCTTGTCAAGCTCGGCATTGGGCTTGTACTTGCGCCTAAATACCCATCGTGCATCGATGGCTTTGCGACCGGCCGGGAGATCGACCAGATCGTAGATAGCGTGGTCACCAAGAGCTCGAAGCTCATCCCGCAATGCAGCCTCCCACTTCTGGGAGTCGGGCATAGTGCGTTCCTGACAAACAGAAGTCGGGTCGGACGACGACGATGCAGCAGCAGCAACTTTCGCTTGACACTCAGCGACACTGCTACGGATGGCGGCTTCGAGAGCTCAGTCGTCCTCAGACCTGAGTAGTGTCTGCCCAAGGGTAGAGCTGGGATGGACGACCACTGTGGCCAGGCCCAAGGCGTCCATGCCATTCGGCAGTCTCATAGGCTGCTCTGGGTGGGACTGGGCAGGACGGACGGATGGGGCTGCGGCACTGGAGGAGCGAGAGGGTACTGTCAGGAGGAGATCCGTGTGGTGCGGTCCCGACGTTGGTCTGATAGTCTCTAGTGGTTCACGTCTACTGTTTTGGGCGAATCTGAGACTGAGCGTGAGCTTTCTGGTCGCCTCACGCTATGTGGGCAGGAATTTAGAGACAGTCAGTTTGCGAAGGGAATAACGTCGTTTTGAGTTATATTTTGAACATAGACATGATCACAACATTTATAGGGCTAGTCACGAGCTTTTCAACGCACCAAACTGCGTGCGATTTGGCCAAGCGTAGCCTAAGTTATGCTTGCCGAAGCGCAGGTCTCACCCACCACAGAAACGCCTAACGCCTCCATGGCGCGCACACGCCGTGGCGCCTTCCTTCACGTGCGAAGCGCCTTTCCCAAGGCGCATGTCCTTTTGCACGTGGTGTAGGGGTCCCCTGCACTGTTTCCACGCACCCTACCCACTTTTGGGTCGAGTTTGGTGATGGGGTGTGACGAGGTTCGAAACCTGTCCGCGGACCTGCAGTCAGAATTTTGACTACTGCAAGTCCCTGAGTAACAAAACGTACTACTGGGTTTCGGACGCCGAGCCATGATTTTGGCTAAGTCCCCCAGTAACAACCTGCACTACTGGATCCGGTGGATGATCCGCCTGATCAGGCGGATCATCCACCGGANTCCATTTTAGGATCCGAGCAATTGTCGAGTCGCCAGATCCGCCGGAGCGGAGTCTTCACTTTCTGGCGGCTCGTCGGCGCCTCCCGGCGCCGCACTTGGGCATGCGGAGGGGCAATTTTTCAACATTCTCCCCCTTGCACCTTCCATGCCCGCTGCTCCAGCTTGCTCTTACTCATCTTCCGCTGCGCCCTCCAGCCCATCATAGCTGGTCATCCCAAGCCCGGCCACGCTCAGTGCGTGCCGGTCCGCGGGTTGCGCTTTGGTCAAGCAATCCGCAAGCATGTTGTGCGTGCTGCAGTGCTGCAGCACCACCTGCCCCTTCTCGACCATGTCCCGTGCGTAGTGGTAACGCACGTCGATGTGCTTCGTCCTCCTGTGCTGCGTCGGATTGTTGGTCAGCGAGATGGAGCCGGTGTTGTCCTCTTGCACCACCGTTGGCTCCTGCTGCGGCACGCCCAGCTCCCCCAGCAACCTGCGGAGCCACACCGCCTCCTTGACCGCCTCGGCCAGAGCGATGTACTCCGCTTCCACTGTGGAGGTGGCGACACAGTCCTGCTTCCTGCTGCACCACGAGACCGCTGCATCAGCGAGGAAGAACACGTAGCCGGATGTGGACTTCCGCTTGTCCACATCGCCAGCGTAGTCTGCATCCGTGTAGCAGACCATGCGCAAAGGGTCCGCCCGCCCTTTGCCGTCGAACCTCAGGCGCACGTGCCGCGTCGCCTGCAGGTAGTGGAGGATGCGCTTGACCGCCTGCCAGTGTAGTGGCCCTGGATCGGCCACGTACCTGCTCACTTGGCCCACCGCGTAGGCCAGGTCCGGTCGAGTCGCCACCATGGCGTACATGAGGCTGCCCACCGCCGATTGGTAGGGCACCCCAGCCATATCCTCCCGCTCTTCTTTTGTTTGCGGCGCCATTGCCGCACTTAGTTCACAGGTCGTGGAGACAGGACTGCACACTGGTTTGCAATCCTCCATGCCGTACCGCTTCAGCACCTCGGCCACGTATTTGGCCTGTCCCAGCTCAAGCGTGCGCGCCCTCCGGTTCCGCGTGATGCTCACCCCGAGGTAGAACTCCAGCTCCCCCATGTCCGACATCTGGAACCTGCTGCTCAGCTGCTCTTTCAGCTGCTGTAGGCTCGGCAGGTCTGAGGAGCACAAGATCAGATCGTCCACGTAGAGTGCGACAATCTGATGGAGCTTCTTGCTGCGC
>SZWC01028818.1:7359-27308 GCA_023375785.1 Penium margaritaceum
AGATGCGTTGTGAGGAGGGTAGGGGAGAAAAAACGCTAGAAAAGCGAGTCTAAGATTTCGACCCTGTTTTTACCTGGGACACAAGCCTGTTAAGGTTTGTGTATGTTGGCCGTTCGATGTCCAGGGAGCGACGGCAGATGTCATAGATGGCCTCATTGTCGAGGAGGACAGCAACATCAGTGTGTTCCAACAGGGAATGGGTAGAGAGAACAGAGTTGTAGGGTTCGACCACAGAAGTTGACACCTGCACGAAGACGGGGGGAGGCGTCAGTGTTCATGGCCGAGGGTCGTCGTGAAAGAATGGTTCAGAGTGTTCAGGAGTTCTTTGTGAAGACATGGTCTGAATGGCCCTGAACCACGAACCTGGGGTGAAGGGTAGACTGTGAATCCCAGCTTGGATTTCTTGCCATAGTCCACAGAAAGGCGCTCCAGAAGGAGGGAGCCGAGGCCAGAACCAGTTCCACCACCAACGGCATTGAACACGAGGAATCCCTGAAGACCAGTACAGTTATCGGCCAACTTGCGGATGCGGTCCAAGCAGAGATCGACGATCTCCTTGCCGACTGCAACACATGGACCACGCGTCGGAAAGATTAGGACGTTGACTACAGCGCTCGGCTGTAAACGGCAGCGCTGCCACTTCCTTCAAGCAAGACTTACTGGTATAGTGTCCCCTGGCGAAGTTATTCGCTGCATCTTCTTTTCCAGAGATCAATTGCTCGGGATGGAAAAGCTGCCTGTATGCACCGGTCCTGACCTCATCAATAACCGTCGGCTCAAGGTCAAGAAATACAGCACGAGGAACGTGCTTGCCGGCTCCGGTCTCGCTGAAAAAGGTGTTGAAAGCATCATCACCACCGCTCGACTGCTTCGCTGGCATTTGGCCATCGGGCTGCGCAAGAGAACAGCGAAGGCCTGTAAGTTGGCGGGCCAGAACAATCTCAGTTTTGCTCTGGCAGCGAAGGCGGACTCCCAACTACGGCGAGCTTCAGCTTAGGCGGGACCAGTCACACTTCCTACCTGGATCCCATGCTCCAGGCAGTACAGCTCCCAGCAGGCGTTGCCGACCTGGATGCCGGCCTGGCCGATGTGCACAGAGATACACTCACGCATCTTGACGTTTTTTGGGGGCAGAGACGGAATCCCTACGAGGACAGACGACGGAGCCACGGGCTGATGGTCGAAATGCAGAACAGCACCGCAGAGAAATCGACAAACTTCTAAATGGTGTGAGAGTGGCATAAGAGGGAAAGGTCGCGACTGCACGCCGCCGTCAGCCCACCTAGCTTTTCCAGCCGAAGCAGATCCAACGGTCTCGGATCGCCAAATCGTGCGGCTACGACAGTATTTAGGCCTGCAGGGCGGGAACTCCGTCCCGGTAGGACACCTCTGCGCGGGTGCAGGCTGGAGCAATAGCCGTTAGTTCTCACAGTTTGCGAACGGGTTTCAGAGTTGCCGGGCATCGAGATGGAATACTTCAGATGCGAACCGGGTTCCTTTTCGCCCCTGGTCGTAAAAGGCCACAATAGGACGAAATCCGCATGGGTGTCGATCCCGACAGCAAAGGTGGCAGTGTCACGGTGAGAGATACGCACCCAAACAGTCCCAGCATTGCAATATGGTTCAGTAATGAAGCCGCTGCAAACATCTTCTTTTGCGCCTGAAGCACTTTCTCCAACTATGTGAGTAAAAAACGTAAGCATCTTCTTTGGTTCAGGGGTTCAACCCCATACCCATAGAGTTCGTACAACGGGGAGTTCGTACAACCTTGAGCCATGCATGTGGACCGATTCCGTCGCGCTGTAGCGGAATTTTGCGCGTCGCTCGGAAGAGGTCATTTTTATCGCCAATGAATGCTCGCCGAATGGACGCAGCCCTTGGCAATGACAAATTGTCAACGGTGGAATTTGCCGTTTTCGGCCGCACATTCAACGGATGTCGGCGGCATGTGCTGACGTCCACGCGGGGTCACGCGAAAAAGTTCAACAAGTGAACCGCTTTTTCTACCGGTTCGCAATATGAACGGGTATGAAAACGTGCATTAAAGTTGCGCTAAGTTTACATCCACCGGCGAACTTTGGTTTTCACACTCTTTCGACATGGACAACGACATCCGTCCAAATGGCCTGGTACATCAAGGATGGGGTACGCCCGTAGCGGACCCTATGGCGGCTCATCGGGCATGGGTCGCATTAAAGGATAGGTGGGACCGCAACCTAGCACGCAACTAAGAGTTGGAACTAAACAACCATCATGGGCCCTTGCTCCTGTCACTCCTTAACAGTTGGCATGGAACCTGGGAGTACCCATGCCGAGTACTAGGCCGCCCTACTGTCCCAAGCCATGGGAGCCGTGGCTTTGGAGCGAGCCACCGAATCCGTAGAGGGCACGCGGGTATCATCTCAGTGACAAGTTTGGGCATACGACTATCAATTTTTGTCTATAGTGGGCACCTGAGTTTTTTTCTTCGACATTGAGGGTCATGCGAGTATTGTTTGAGTGACGCATGTGGGCATGCTAATGTTATGTTTCTGACAAGTATGGACATTCAAGCATTATTTCATGAAGTATGGGAAGACCAGCTTCTGTATAAACATGAATGGGCAGCATAGTAATAATGATGTGATGACTATGGGCATGGAAGTATTACTAATGGCCCAAGATGGATATTGTAGTATAACTTCACTAAGAAGTATGGGCACCAGCGTATTAATGTACAAACAATATTGGGTATCTGTGTATTAGTTCAAAGAGATGCACGACTATGGGCATGGAAGTAATACACTTGGTCCAAGATGGATGTTGTAGTATAATTTCAGTAAGAAGTCTGGGGACTAGAGTGTTAATCTAGAAACAATATTGGGTATCTGTGTACTATTTTAAGGAGATGCACGACTACCCATACCACGCTGGATCTAACCACTTGGGATCCAGGACACTGCACAACGAGAGCCAGTGGTACAAGTAACATCCACATCCTTGCCTTCCCTCAAATCCCGGTGAATCAAAGAAAATGTCCTCATCAACATGGAGCGATTCGACCTCTTCGTCTTCTTTGTCTCCTTCTTCATAGAACAAGTCTTCCTGGTGCTAACCCTTGAATCTGCTACACTTGCATGGGCTTCCATGATGTTTGCACCGTTGTATGTCACCGTACAATGGCACAAGCCAACACATCTCGTATTTCTTGGCTGCCATAAGTAGGAATACAGTGTTTGACACACCAACGTTGCACCAACTCCCGTGATGAACATCACGGCAAAGTCAAGTTGGTCACACGTACACATGTTTGGGGCACCTTGTGAAAGTGTTGAATCTGAAGTAATTGTTGAGTGAAAGGGAATGACATGAACTGAAGTCCACTCCATATGTACATGTGCTTCATTGTTGTTTCTCTTTGATTCTTATTAAAATGGAAATCAGACTTCATTCACTGGAAAGTGTTGAGAAGAACACATGCACACAGCCTCCCAGTAGTGAAATCCAACACATTATCAGTGCCAGAAATGTACCATCCCAAGTAACCCCTTACTAAACACTAGTCAAAGGCAGAGGTGCAATCCGGGGCCACTTGTGATGTGGCCTGTACCTCCCTTGTCCAGAGTGGTCCTCTCTAGGCTCTGCAAATGACACACACACGTAGGAGTAAGTTAGAATAACATGCGAAATGAAACATGAGGTAGAGGAACATGCGATGGAACACACTTAGCGGGAATGCGTGAAAAAAGCTTACCACATGCCAAATGAACGGTTGATGCTGTCCACCTCGGCGTGGAAGGCCTTCCATAGCTCTTCACGATCCTCAGCATCGTCCAGGTTGACTCGTTCATCGTCATTGGAGAGTGAAAAGGGATCAACCACCTCCTGCCCCCCCTCCCCCCCCTCATCGTACTCCTCCGTTTCTCCCCCCTCCTGCCCATCATCCCCCCTCCTCTTCCTCCTCCTCCTTTGCCTCTTCGTCAGACTCTGCCTCCTCTTCAACAGGGGGGGCATCCTTTGCCTCGTCCCCGGAGTACCCCATGGCATCCATGTTTGACCTGTAGGATGCTCTCATGCGGTACTCTGCGTCTAGCTCTGCCACGCGTGCTGCGGCCATCAACTCTGGTTTAGGCGCCTAAATGTTTGGGCATGCCTTCCAGACATGACCCATCTTCCCACAGCGCGCACGTATGCGCCTCTTCTTGACATTGGTGTACCTGTGAAGCCTCACCGGGGCAGGACGCCCGCGCCCGTGACGTGGTCCAGGTTGCAGCCACTTTGGCTCCTCCGGCTTCACAAGTCTCACCTTTGGCACTGGGAATGGAGCGTTGTAGGTCCTCGTGTAGCTGAGGGTGAGGTACCCAAAGTCCACCTAGGCCACGAGACTGTGAGCATTCTTCAGTAGGAGACTGCAAGCGTGCAGGCATGGCATCCCGTACTCACGCCAACGGCTACACAAGCACTCCCTAGTGTTGATGTTGACGTTCCGTGGGGTGCCGTTGGCGCGCACTGTAGTGCCGGCCATCTATGGTCCAGCCTCGTCCCCGTCCAAATCCAAATCGTACTCACGGTTGCGGTCGCAATTGTTCTTGACCTTCAAGTATAGTGCGAGCGCGAAGCTATCCTCGGTATCATGTTCCATCTTGCGATGGATGTGCCACAGCCACTGCACAAACACGTGGAGATTCACATAATAAATGTAGGGGTACATCTTCCTCAACTCCATGAGCTTGTCGTTGAGGGACTCCATGGCGTTACTCGTGGTGTGCCCTCCACAAGGCACTGGACAGTAAAGCCGGCTCCACCGCTCCTTGGGGATGCTGGGCTCACCATTTCCACCCAGCAAGTACTCTATAGCCCTCGGAGCTTGACGACGCATCTCGGCCACGCAGGCATCCCAATCCTCCTGCGCTGTCACGTGTGCGAGATTCCAGAAAAAAGAGCCCGACTGGCCCTGGCAGCGGGACTGCACGTTGCGCATGAGGTGCCAGTGCAGTACATGTGTGTCGCACCCGGTAGTTTGGAATCCACGGTGTTGGCCAAGCCTTTCTCACGGTCTGAGATCACACATGTTCCTTCCTTTACGGTAGACGGGTACGTGCAGCCACCAACTCGTAGAACCAGGTGCAGTTGCGCCCGTCCTCACCTGAAACGAGAGCGTAGGCCACGGGCATGGCGTTTTCATTAGCGTAGAAGAACTGCATGATCAAGAGCACCTGCTTGTGCCCATTCTTCAGGTGCGTACCATCCATGACGATCACTCACTACGTATACTCAAAACCGTTGCGGCACGCACCGGGTGTGACGAAAACCCAGTCGAACGCGCCCGTGTCCGGGTCCTTCTCAGCCTTCGCGATGGCCAGCGGGTCAACCTTGAAGAGATGCATAAAAAAGCACGTAATTAGGCCCCAACTAAAAAGAGAACGGTGTGGCAAAAAAGACATTTAAATGACAAAGAAAACACATGGGCGTACCTCGGCCACGTATCTTGGAAAAATGCTCCATGACTCGGACTTCTTGCCGTAAATCTTCTCCACGTACGCCTTCTTTGCATGGTACAAGGTGGTGTAGGGTTCCTTGGTGTTGCTGACCTTTTCAGGAAAGCTTGCAGCTCCTTTGCTGAAGCCGACGGGTCCTTGGCGAGGGTGCTTTGTATGTGTCGGACCCCCCACCGCGTTGAACACATTGGGTTGCCTCGGGAGACTGCTAGGTCACAGAGGTGGCCGTCAGTGAAGGACGTGATGTTGAAAGCACCGGACTTCTTGATGTATGCTGCACGTACGATCCATGGGCACTTCTTGTTGACGTACCGCTTACACCGCGCCACAAAGTGCGTGGGGTCGCTCTTGAGCCACCTAAGGGACATGCGGTTCACCACCGCATACTCTTCCACGACAGCCTTGCATGCTACCATAGTCTCAAAGGATGAGGAGCCCGGGAAGTCCACCTCGGCCTTCCGCTTCTTTCTGGTTGTAGGGTCGGGTGTCGCCTTGGCGATGTTGACCGATGCAGCCTTTGCCATGGCGTCGGCAGGCCGTTCCTCATCATCGGACCCGACAGGCAGGCCCTTCGTAGAGTGCACACGGCCACCTACACGCGACATCCGCAGTGGACCCTCAGTTTCACGGTGTGGGACACCGTCCGCTGCTGTGCGGGATGCTTTGCCGTCCTCGTGACGAGGAGTCTGTTGCGTCAAGCAAGGCTCCTCTGTCTCGTTGATGTCGCAGTCGTCGGGTGGGAACCACGAAGACGTGACAGGTCCATCACGTCTGTGGTGGGTGTTCCCCGCCATCGGAAGACACCATGGGCATGTAGTGTAGAAAACATGGATCTAAATAACGTACGTGCCCACAATCGTCTCCCATGTGCGGTGTATGAGGCCTTTGTGAGGGCGTGCAACATCATGGACGAAGATCTGTAGCGCAATGGCATGCAATCCGACAACCCCCGACGACGCGAAACCGTGGGACCGGGAAAAATGATTTCCAGGCTTGGGTTTGAGAACAGCCGAGGGAAGCGCATGGTACACCTGAGAGATGGGAGGTGCATTGCGTCACAGGAAACCGGCGGAAAAAGCAA
The DNA here is from genome assembly GCA_023375785.1 of Penium margaritaceum. Lineage (NCBI taxonomy): Eukaryota > Viridiplantae > Streptophyta > Zygnematophyceae > Desmidiales > Peniaceae > Penium > Penium margaritaceum. The sequence goes on from SZWC01028818.1 coordinate 13,918, forward strand.
TGCGCCAGTCTGTCAATACTTGAAAGGAATCTGAGCAACAACTAGGACGCGTTCCACAAGATCGCATTTTTGATCCGGGAAACTTCGACGAACCGTCACTCTACATAATAATATGACGCAATCAGGCATGCGGTGGCCAGCTGGTACGTACAAGCGGAATCCTTGCGATAATGTATGAAAATCCCCATGAACAAGGAGTGGGAGCCCTATCGAACCATGTGAATTGCTTTTCATATTGCGCGTACGTCCGTTGACGAAACAGTTCACAATCGTGCGGTACTCCATGTTTAAATCAAGGTCAAAAATGTTAAAAGTATGAAGTATATTCCAACCGTGCCCATGACGAGCAATAACCGGGGGCAGCGCAGTCATGTCGATTTTGACTACGGGCACCGTTGTCTTTTGTTTTCTGACTATGGACACCGCGGTCACTTTGTTTCGGACTATGGACACCGCCGTTGGTTGATTTTTGACTATCGATACCGCTGCTTTATCTGGCGAAATGATGGGTACATTACTACTCCGCCTTTTTGACTTTGAGGGCAAAGTGGAACTTCACCCGTCATCATGAGCTCGGAAGAGGGGTTTCGCGGGGAAACCTCCCTGCGAGCTTGCGATGATCGTGCCAAACCCCCCATTTGAACTAGGGAGTTTGTCGAGGGTTTGGGGGGTTTGCGAGATGCGGCGCATGCTGTGATAGAAGAAAGGGAATCTTCCGGGCCGTGCTATCGTGGGGCCCGGCACATGCCCGGGCAAGTAAAAGAATAAAACCCAAACCCCCTAGTGTAACTAGGGGGTTTGTCAAGGGTTTGGGGAGGGGGTTTGGAAGATGTGGCACATGCTGTAATAGATGAAAGGGAATCTGCCGGGCTCCGCTACCGCGGGGCCCGGCAGATGCCCGGGCAAGTTAAAAAAAAAACCCAAATCCCCCAGTGTAACCAGGGGGTTTGTCGGATATTGGGGGGGTTTGCGAGATGCGGCACACTTTATGACAGAGGAAAGGGAATCTGCCCGGCCCCACTACCAGGGGGCCCGGCAGATGCCCGGGCAAGTAAAAAAACAAAACCCAAGCCCCCCAGTGTAACTAGGGGGTGTGTCGGATACTTGGGGGGGGGTGGGTTTGCAAAATGCGGCGCACTCTATGATAGAAGAAAGGCAATCTGACGGGCCCCACTACCGCGGGGCCCAGCAGGTGCCCGGGCAAGTAACAAATTATAACCCAAACCCCCTGGTTGAACTAGGGGGTTTGCTCAGAGTTTGTGCATTCACCCTTGCGAACGTGCAAGTTTTGGAGTTCGTACTTGCAAACACCGAAGCTTGCAACATGGTGACTTCTGACATCGGTGAGGCCGGTGTAAGAAGTCGCTAACTCCACCCTCAAAGTCGGCAACGTCCGACTTCGAGAGCAAAGTTTACTTCCGTTTTCGCTCGCACATTTGCAAACATAAGCACCGCTCTCATGTCGCTTTCGACCATGGACAGCACTGATCTATCGAGCAAAACGATGGGTAACGCTATATTTCGAACAAAAAAACCCTGAAGTCCCGAATGTACTACAGGGTGGGGTTTGAGGGTACTTCTCATCAAAATCAGGGGGGCTGCATGTGGTGAAAAGAAAAGGAAATATATAACGGTGAAAATGCCGATTACCCCCTGTTCTGTCACCCATCATCCTCATATACCCCAAGCATGGAGCAATAAGCCGCATTCGCCCCTGTCGCGAAGCAATAAGCCCCATTCCCTCCTATCTCGGAACAATAATTCCTATCCGCCCCTGTCCTGCAATGAAAAGCCCTACTCCCCCCCTCCCTGTTCTCACCATGTCGTTGCTTAAGCATGGCGAAATCAGACATGCGGTGCTATAATGTGGCCCTCCATTGCAGTCGTTGCAATGGAGGGCCGCAATAGCATTGACAGGTGGAAGGGGGGGTGCCGGCCGACGTCCGTCGGTTGGCACTTCGTTCACCCCCTGCCCCTCCCGCCTCTCACACCCCACCAGCTCACCCACCCGTCCACCGTGGAGGCTCTTGTGATTGAGGGTCATGGTGGAACGTGAGACTGGAGGGCTGCCTAGAGGTGCGGGAGGGGGGGGGGGAGGGGAGGGAGGAGGGACTTTGCCAAGGATCCCTGCTGACGGGCGTCGGCCAAAATCCCTATTCCAATAATGGGGACTTATAAAATCACCATTTTTGTCTTTTGCATTTTGTTCAACTTTATGCCCTTGTTGGAGATACTAAATGTACACAAAATCACCACCTAATTACATGTAGGATTTTAGGGTTTTAGTTTTGTGCGGTCACTTTTGGGCCACGCTGTAGCGGTGCCCAACAGGTTCCGTTTCAACGCATGTGGAGTCTAGGATCCCCCATGCAAACGCCCCAAAAACTGCCCTCGAATAATCATTAAACCCTCTATAAAGGGGTTTGTTGTTGTTGGGCAAAAAAACGTGACGTCAGCATGTCGACGTCGCATGCCATGCAACGTCGACATGATGTCTTTCGAGAAACCAGAGGGGAATCTCCCATTTTTTTCTACAGCTCAGACTAGTGTGTATGCGTAAGGGGCAAATAAGGCTTATTTTTGTGAGGCAGGGGCAAATCGGGCTTATTGTTCCATAGTAGCGGCAAATGAGGCCTATTGTTCCGAGATAGGGGGAATCCAGCTCATTCTATGAAACGAGAGGTATATGGTCATTCCACCCAATATCTAAGGTGAAACATGTTGGATCGCAATTGAGCAATGACCATGTTTTTGTTGTGATTTGTGACGTTCCTCTCGACCTGTACAGTTTACTGTGACCACTCGGCTGTGTCCATGTCCATGCAGATCCCTGATGCGGACCCACATGGTACCGGTGTGTTTTCTGGTGGTGGACTACCAGCTTGGAGCTGACCGACAATCGTCCCAGAGTTCTGGACGCTTTCTGGGACCTCCTGCAGTTATTCCGCAGCACGTAGGAGTTTATCGATGGACTGGCCGTGGGCCCGATTTGCATGTTTTTGCATTGTGTCTCCACCATTTGATGCCGGATACATGCATGTGACAAGTCGTAGCGCCCGACTTGTGATTGTACACGTCTAGGTTCAGTCGGTGTAGCATTCTGACATGTCCATGCTAAGTTACGGCCAAAACAATGATTTTGGGCCGGTTTTAGGACATACCTTGTACTGCCGCGTGCGACACCTGTTGTGCGCCACGGCAGGTACGTATGCCATGGACCTGTCATTTGTCATTTATCTCTGTAAATGCTATTGAAGCAATCTGACACTTTGTCTTGTGTTTCCTAGCCAGACCCTTGCTGTTGCATGTATGACTTGTGACTGTAGTCACCGTCTGACCAGGCACTGACGCCTAGTCAGCGGCTGTGTCGCTAGGAAGTTTCCATGCATCTTCTCAAGCTATCAGAGCAGCGAGACCTCTCTTGTTGTCCTGCGCCGCAGAGACACAACACTGGTAGCAGCAGTGAGCGTCACCGCTGCCGCTGTATCCAGGGACCCATTGCATCCATTTTGAGTAACGACATGACCACAAAATGGCCACCAACATAGCGGGTGAGTTACGGCAGTTTTGAGCTTCGACAGCCATGCCGAGCAGCAGCAGCAGCACCGGGTGGATGCACCAGCCTTGTCTGGCCGCCCATCTCTACCAAAAAAGAGGGGGGGGATTTCAGCTCACAGCAGCTCGCGACAGCCGTTGCAAGCCTTTGTTTGATCTCCCCACGGAGCGGCAACCTAAGGACTTCAAGACACCATCTCCTTGCTATGTCAGTGAGGACGGCTTTGACTGCTTGGAGACTCTCTTCCAGGTCTGGGCCACATCAGAGGGGGTATGGCCCTACTGTCACAGTCCGTACCAAGTTATGGACCGCGCTCAAGCACAGACTGCGGCTCGGGCGATGTGCGGAATTGTTTACGCCATAGCGCGCGAGACTGTTGTGGAATTTCAACCTTTCCTTGGAGAGGCCGGCACGGGCGTGGGTGCTGATCCGTGTGGGGGCTGGGACCTGGCAGTGTCTCTGCTTGCTGCAGAGACGCATGCCTCTTGCGCGGCTCAGATGCGTGCTTTTCACTCCCTTCGTCAGGGACGTGCCGAGTCCGCAGCTGATTACTTGTGGCGTGCCATAGGCATCTACCCATGCCTTGGGACTTGAGGAGGTACATAGCTCTAGGCGCTTTGCATACTCATGATTGGAGTCCGTCTTGAACAAGCAGGCATCTTCTCGAGGTACAGCAACGCTGTGCTCGAGCCCTTCTCCACCTCCCTTGAGCTTCTTCCTTGGGCGCATCAGCTCTTGCTCCAGGTGACTTCTGCCCGCCAGGCAGCCGTGGCCCATCAGAAGAGTTCCCTTGCTACAACGGTCATTGCGTCGCCATCGACGTCCCTCTTTCAGAACACATCTCCATCCTCTCGCACACCCTCCTCTTCCCCTTCCACCCCGGCTACCCCGACTGAGATGTAGGGTGTGGCAGCCACGAAACAGGGGAAGAAGGATAAGAAAAGGTGTGGTTTGGGCTAGCAGCAGTCGCAGCAGCAGCATCTATCTGGCGGTAGCAGTGGACGTGCTTTCCATTGCTACAATTGTCGAGGAGCTCATCACTTCACCGATTTCCAGCAGCTGCTTGACCGGGCACAGATCACCCGCGGTCTTCAGGTTGCACACGCGTACCGGACTGCGTTGTAGCACAGCTTCCGGTCGCACGGTGGCCACCACTGTAGCAGTTCTCGTTTCCTCACCAGCGAGCAGTGGCGACCCGGACCCGCTTGATCGCACCATCACCGAGCTCCATCAACTTCTGGCTCTTCGTTTTCAGGGAGGTGTGACTGTGTTGTGACAGCCAAGTGGTTGATAGGCTGTTTGTTCATCTATTCTTGTCGCCCGTGATGACTCGTGTGGAGGGGCATAGCTGACATGTCATTACGATGGACCTGACAATACCGATTGGATTCATGAGTCGTACCTCTGTGCGCTCCGTCGTTCCTCCTCACCTGTTGCTCAGTGACTGTCTTAGGTGAGTGCTCCATTACCCGTTATACAGTGACTTCCTCTGGTCATGATCCCGATGGCACTTAAATCATCGATTCCGGTGTCACTCATCACATGACCTGTCATCGTAGTGACTTTGTTGTTCTCGGTCTCGTTGTTTCTGTTCCCTCTGTTCGCACAGGCTCTTGTCAATCCTTACCGGTCTAGGGTGTTAAGGTGGTGTGCTTTGATGGTCCGTCTGACCCTTTGTATCTTTCCGATGTGCTTTTTGTGCTTGACCTTGAGCTCAGCTTGCTTTCTACACGTGCTTGCATACTGATGGGACTTTCTTTGGAGCACACTACAGACTACGCGATTGTGAAAGCTATTGATACTCGTACCGTCGTTCTTCGTGCCTCTTTTGTGGATGATCAGTGTCGTGTCTCTTGGATTTCTCCTCCTACTTCTTGCTCCCCCTTCCCTCCTTCTCGAGTGTTTGTCACTATCATTTTGTCTGCTAAACACCAGGGATTGCTGCATCGTTGCCTGTGTCATGTGGGCTCCTACACTATGTCAAAGCTCATTTGGACACAGCCCTCACTCGGTCTTGAAGTGGCTTCTTTTGAGAAGCTTCCCAAGATCGATTATGTATTCTGCATGGAGGGTAAGATGCATAGTTGCACCTATCCTGACTCCCGTTCTCGCGTACTTCGTCCTCTCGAGTTGGTCCATTTAGACCTTCTCGGTCCTCTTCCTGCCGGGTCTCTGTCTGATCGAGGCAGATATGTCTTGACCCTGACTGATGTCTTCACCGAGATGTGTTGGGTGTATAGCCTGTGCCAGGAGAGTGACATCACGCTCGCGGCTTGCCTCTTTCTAGTGATGACTGAGCGTCAGTCTCGCTGCACGCTGCATACCTTTCGTTTGGATCGCGGCAGCCAATTTCTTGGTGAGATGGATGTTTTCTTCGTTGAGCATAGGGTTTTTAACCAGGTCTGCGCTTCTGTTACTCCTCAGCAAAACAGTTTCTCTAAGCGCTGGAACCCCACCATGGAGGATGTAGTTTGCGCGGTCTGAGTACGGTCTCCTGGAGTCCTTTGCCTTCGAAGGATTTGCCTACATGACGTGGGTCTGGAACTGCCTCCTGCACGGTCCCCTTCCGGACCACGTTACACCGTATGAGCCTTAGTTTGGCCATTGTGCTGACCTACGTCTCGCTTGTGTCTAAGGATCCTTGGCTTTAGTGTGGTACACTGAGGACCAGCAGGGGTCCAAGGTCTCACCGCGGGGTCCCTTGTGTGCATTCGTAGACATCTCCCCGCAGTCAAAGGCCTAGCGTTTTTGGGACCCCGCCTGTCATCGCATCGTTGAGTCCCATGACACACTCTTCTTTGATTCTCTCACCTACAGTGATTTGACCTCCATCACATCGCTATCTGTCATGCACGTTCATACGTGTGAGATTTTTTGACAGATGGGGGAGTTTGAGCCTGCGAGCACCTCTCGCCCAACTGATGTGTCAATTTGAGCCTTCTCCATTTTTTGATCTCCGGATTTTGATGACCAAGCGATCATCGCTCTCCAGCACAACCGATTTCTACCCTTGTTTCCTCATAACCCACAGGTACCCATGATCTTGTACCTGTATCCGTTAGTACTCCTGCCTTTGTGTGTGGATCTACCTCACTTCCTGCTCCTACTGTCACACCCAATCCCGTGTCTCCGACACACGCATCTCCTCGCACTACATCATCTACTCCTTTGCCTCAGCCCTAACCAGCTATGGTCGTGCTCGTCCCTGAGCATGAGGTGAGACTCTCGAGCCCACGTTACTCACGTGAGCCGGGCGGCTGTCTTCGACCATTGGACTCCGGAGTCCAACGTGTATCAGGTCCCACACCCAGACGCTCCACTCGCAGCATCGCGAGTGGTGATCCCGGCAAAAAGGCCCTAGGCGCGAGTATCCATGCTAAACACCGAGAGGTACATCCAGCGTGCCCCGTGTGACACGATCTCGTCACTTGCAAGTTTCATATCGCTTGTGATGCATCACCTGACTTTGTGGTCGTCAAACCTAGCGCTAAGGCATGTGCATTTGCCACTCAGAGCTCTCTCTCTATAGCGTCTAATCCAAGCACACTGAGGGAAGCTCTCTCGTTAAACGATGCTGACACCTGACAAGCTGCTTGTGAGGATGAGCTTCGCGCCATCCAAGAGCACCGAGTTTGCCAGCTCGTCGACCTTCTACTTGGGAGGAAGGCTATTCAGGTCAAGTGGGTCTTTCGCAAAAAAGAGAAGCCGGATGGCTCATTGGAATGCCACAAGGCTTGCTTGGTCGTCAAGGGGTACTCCCAGATCGAGGACATTGATTACAATGAAACCTTTGCCCCTGTCAGCTGCATGACCTCAGCTCGTGCTTTGTTCAGTGTAGTGGCTCAGCATGATTAGGAACTGTACCATACGGACGTGAACGATGCGTTCCTCCATGGCTCTCTGAATGAGGAGATTAACGTGGTTGAGCCACCTGGCTTTTAGGACGGTGATAAGTTTTGGCACTTGCGCAAGTCCTTGCATGGCCTCAAGCAGTCTCCTCGGCACTGAAACCAGGAGATCACTAGCACCCTGACTGGTGCGGGATATGTACATGGCGAGGCAGATCCCTCTCTCTTTATCCGACGGACGCGTGAGCGGTTCACCGCCATCCTGGTCTATGTGGACGACCTTCTGATCACGTCTCCTTACATGGAGGCCGTGAAGGGAGCCAAGGTGGTCCTCTAGATTGCCTATAGGATGAAGGACCTTGGTCCTATAGCGGTGTTTCTTGGCATGGAGATCGTGAGAGACTGGAGACGTTGGACACTACTACTGCATGAGGCCCGATGTGCACGTGTTGTGGGGGAGCGCTTCAGTGACCTCCTTGGCACAGTGCCCATAGCCTCCACACCTCTCACACGTGGATTGACGGGCGAGATGCCCTATAGGTGGAGGATCACATACAGATGGTGGAGACAGTGGATGTGACCTTGTACCTCCGTCTCATCGGATCTCTGATGTACCTGGCCACTACCACACGCCTCAACATCGCCTTTGCCGTCAACCCCCTTGCACAGTTTTGCCAAGCTCCACACGCTAGAGCCCTCAATGTGGCTGTGCGAGTGGTGCGGTATGTGGTCTCCACACCGTACCTCGGACTCTGCTTTTACCAGCAGTGTTCGGTGGTTCTTGACGGCTACACTGAGAGAGATTGGGCCTGGAGTCCACATGGACGTAGTCGCACCGGTTACGTGTTCTTGCTTGGTGGTACTATTGTGTCTAGGCGTAGAGGGAAGAAGGGCTGCATTGCACGTAGCTTGTCAGGGGTAGAGTATGTTGCTCTGGGTGTAGTGGCTGCTGAGGTAGTGTGGCTGTAGCGCCTATTCCTTGAGCTTGGTCAGTCAATACTCGCCATTGTGCTTTGAGCGACAACCCGAGTGCCCTCACCATTGCGAGCAAACTCTGGTGTCTTTCACGCTCGCGCAAAGCACATTACGGTTGAGCATCAGTTTGTGAGTGATCTGTTCGAGCGACATGTGATCTCCATCATATGGGTTGGCACCGACATGTTGCTTGTTGACTGCTTGACAAAGGCACTAGCACGCGAGAAGTTTCTTGTGGTCATTCGTTCTATTTGGCCTCGCACCTTGCCTGAGAGTGCTTGAGTTTGGGGTGTGTCTATGTCTGTGTCATGACTATTTTTGCACTTGACTATTTTTAGTGTACTTGTTTCAGTGTTGCACATGTATGGACATGCGTACCATCGGGCCATGGGGGAGTGTTGTGATTTGTGACGTTCCTGTCGACCTGTACAACTTACTTCGACCACTCGGCCGTGTCCATGCCCATGCAGATCCCTGATGCGGACCCAGGTGGTACCGGTGCGTCGTCTCGTGGTGGACTACCAGCTTGGAGCTGACTGACGACCCTCCTTGAACTCTGGTCGCTACATGGGACCTCCTGCAGTTTTTCTGTAGCACGTAGGAGTTTATTGGTGGACTGGTCGTGGGCCCGATTTGCATGTTTTGCATTTTGTGTCCACCGTTTGCTTTTGGATACATGCATATCACCAGTCGTGGCGTCCCGCTTGTGATTCTACGCATCTATGTTCAGATGGTGTAGCGTTCTGACATGTCTACGCTGAGTTACGGCCAAAACTGTGGTTTTGGGCGGTTTGAGGACAGACCTTGTGCTGCTGCGTGCAATAGCCGCAGTGCACCGCGGCAGTTACTTATGTCATGGACCTGTCATTCGTCATTTCTCTCTGCAAATTCTATTGAAGCATTCTGACACTTTGTCTTGTGTCTCCTAGCCAGACCCTTGCTGTTGCGTGTACAACTTGTGACTGTCGTCATCGTCTGACCAGGCACTGACGCCCAGTCAGCGGCTGTGTCACTAGGAAGCTTCCACGCATCTTCTCAGTTTTTTTATTTCGACGCACAAATCCCCTATGAGATAAGGTGCTTTTATCTGTGGGGCTTCCCTTGTACAAAACATAGAAAAACACTACATTGAAGCAGGGCTTTGCGTGTGGAAAAAAAGGCGTTACCATTGGATTTTGATCCAACAAGGGAGCAATAACTTCTTTTAGGACCATGACCGTCCGTCCTCACCATCCTCGACCAGTGACACTTTGCTGATCGATGATGGCAAGCGAGCCGGATATCATGTTTTTTTTTAACTGCTAGATATGAGGGACTAATGTATAATTTTGTGGATATGGCAGTNTTTTTTCGAAGCACAAACCCCCTATGAGATAAGGTGTTTTTCTTTGTGGGGCTTTGCTTGTACAAAACATAGAAAAACACTACATTGAAGCAGGGCTTTGCGTGTGGAAAAAAAGGCGTTACCATTGGATTTTGATCCAACAAGGGAGCAATAACTTCTTTTAGGACCATGACCGTCCGTCCTCACCATCCTCGACCAGTGACACTTTGCTGATCGATGATGGCAAGCGAGCCGGATATCATGTTTTTTTTTTAACTGCTAGATATGAGGGACTAATGTATAATTTTGTGGATATGGCAGTTAGAAACCTTCAGTCGCGTGGATATCACAACTACAACCCCCTCTTTGGTTTCAAATGCAACATGAAGAGTAGGCCGTGTTGTTGGCCTCCACAGCGAATTATACACATTCTCATTTTGTTTCAGATTTCATAACAATCATAACCCATAAGCTTTGAATTTCTGTCGTGGCAAGAGGACGGAGAGCTAGTTCAGTCTCACCCTGTTGAACGTATCACTACTTCTTGAAAGACCAAGATAACACACAAGCTTGGATAGATTGCAAACTACACATTTTTTTCTCACAATTCATGGATGTAACGCAATCCTTACCTCGAGTGAATTTGGAAGATTGTAATTCACTATCAACGGAAAGAAGACAAAAGTCAAGCTGTGGTATGAGAAATAAATACCCATTCCATCTTTTTTTGCACATTACGTGGATACATATGTGTAGCGCGCGGCCGGTCCGACGTGGCTCGCACGGGGTCCCTGGCCTGTGGGCAGGCGGACGGGATGACTTGAGGGTCGGAGACCCTCAAGCACCGCGGATTTGGCCTAGTTGGCCAAGGGTTCCGTCTGTTCCGCTAAAACATGTCTCATGAGCTCAGAAATATCATTACGAACATGAAATATCATTACGAACATGCCATTACGAACACTTACATTTGGGCTTATGAATATGGCATAGGTAGGTCGTTGCCATCCACAATATGTTGAAGAATGATTGCACTAAGAAAAATCCCGCTTCCTTCACTATGGTTTGAAGTTGTTTCGTATCTTCCTCCGAGGCCTTGAGTATGCGAGGCTCCTTCTAGGTAGTTTTCAAGGTGGGCGATGACTTCGAACAAAACCATACACATCAGATGATGCACTTGATGAATATGCAATAAACAAGAATATCACCTGGTTTGTGGTCTAGCTAGAATGCGATAAGGGAAGAGGGAAAGGAGAACATTTACGTTGTTGAGTGTTAGAAAATTTACTTCAATGACAAAGGAAAACATGTTTATGATTGGGCGATTGAACATGTTAAAACAATACCATGATTTCAAGGACTACTTCAAGCTAGCTCATTGTATGCACCATGATGGTGTTATGGTTGCACAATGAGACATGCTCAAGAGTTGCATTAAACCATGGCTCTGCGCTCAGTTAAGTTATGACCATGATTGTACATTTGCACGATGTCGGGAAATGATTCCAATGTGAATCAGGAAGCACATGGAGGTGTACCTGCATGTGTCTCTGAATTGCTAGCCTTCTAAAGGGTGGCTATGAAGCTTTGTCGTCTTCTAAAATTGCATTCAAATTCAGCCTCTCATGTCTCTTGCTTTCCCATATGGAATGGTGGAAACTATACCCTTGGTGGTTGAGATTTAGCGAGGTTAGAATCCCACATCCTCATGAGCTACAGCCCATGGGCCCCTATGCACTTGTAATCTTGTTTGCATGAAGCGTAGCTCAGACACTACGTGCTGAACGATAAACATTGTACACTAAACATTTCCAATGTGATGATGCAAGACGCGCTCGTCTACGTTTTAGGCATTCTTAGCCACATCAATAGTGGAAGAATGAATGATGTGACGCTTTCTTCTACAAGGACACCAACTCATCAACACAGATGTTCATGAAGTTTTGGAAGTTTTTGTGGAAGGACTCTAAGGAGTGGGCTACTTTACTACTATGGAGTGGGAGAGAAGGGGTGGAGACAAGAAAAGAACCTTTTCACACTCTCCTTGTGGCAGCGGACACATTTTGACCACGTTACATGGCTTGGTCAAGTAGGGCGGTCATTAGGTGGTTGGAAAAGACAAACGCAAATGCTAAGGGCACATCCCTCTACCCCCATCAGGGAAACGTAAAGGGAAATGTGATCCTTTGAGGCATAAACCCAAAAATAATTTTATTCTCAAACCTAAAGAAGTTAGGTGTTGTGTGAGAGAATTGTAATGTGCCCACAATCCCCCGAAGGCATTCCGCCACTTTGTAAAGCCATATACAAATCAGGCCTTTGCCAACATTAAAAGAAATCACAAAATGGAGTAGGAGACAATGGATACAATTGTGACATAATAAAAAATTTATAGCTTTGGAATGGCAGTTTCAATTGATAGCAACACAACGCGGTGAGACGCAAGTGAAAACGGGCATTAGCGGCAATGCTCGTTGACCTCCCACCCAACCAAGTTGTTTTCTAGGCAATATATTGCAATCATCTCCTCCCTCCAACCCCCTGTTCTCAATCTACAATTGTGAAATTGTGCTTTGATGTGTGTGAAGGGGAACATCATATGTTGGGAAAGGTTGATTGAGGTTCTTTAGACTTTGTTCTATTTTACTTCTCAAATAATAACAATGTTGTGCTTCCTAGCGCTCTGTCCAGTGCATTTAGAGATGGCCATGCAACTTAAATTCCCACTGATGTTGACAGGAGAGGCTGGTTAGTGCACCTGAGTTCTACCCAAACATGGAATGCTTTTCCACTGCGTGCTTTTGCCCCAGTCTTGAGCGGCTCATGCTTAGAACCACCCTCTGTAAGCTGCGGATGGGTGCGAGTATGCCGTTGCAGTGTCAATGACATCGGTCTGCAAGACAAAGCATCCACCGGGCCAACGTGTCATCGTGCTTGATCCTGGATGGCATTGGGAGGAGGAAGTGGGGATGTGACACTTGCAATGTTTTCCATGTTTTCCAAAGCTTTTGCAGTGAGGAAACAACAAAGCTAACCCGCTGTCCACATCATGTACCGGTGTCATGGCTGCATAATGCCACACATTGCACCTTCTTCAGTGTGGCAATCTGTATTCTGCAACTGTGCAATTCCTACATCTTTCGTCGACAGTGTTTCTCAAAAGGAGGTTGGAACAACTGAATACCCGCCAGAAGAAAATGCCTTAAGAAAGCAGCACGGATGTAGTAGAAGGTCAGAAGAGACATGCAACTTTTAATGCATGCCGTGCATTGCCATGCCATACAGTCCAAGGTGGTGAACACCAGCAAGTGAAGGAAGAGCTCTAGATTGCACTGCTCCTTGGACACAACTGCAACAGGGCATAGCTCTCCCGGCCATCATGGTAAGTATACGGCATCACACCAGTTATTCAGCAACGTTTCTTTCACTGTTGAAAGTGCTGTTGGGAGGATTCCAAGGAGGAGACAATTCTGTTGCGGCGTGAAGGGGAAGTTGCATGGAAGCATACTGGAAGCCTCTCGTGCATTGGTGACTGCTTCATTGTCGCCGGTGGTAGCATGAAATCGGCTGAATCTGCTGCCGCCCTACCATCATCAGACTGGGAGATGGAGGCCATGCAAGCTGCAGCCGCTGATGAAGGAGAAAGGGAACCAAGGGAAGATCCTGACCGGAGTCTTGGGCTGCCTGAGGA
>SZWC01028819.1:0-20591 GCA_023375785.1 Penium margaritaceum
TTCATATCCATATCACAAATTATATATGGACATATATGTTGTCTCACATACATTTTTACTTCTACATAAAAATATGTATATCTCTTTATATTTTTGTACTTACATCTACTTTATATCCATAAGAAATCTTTTTAATGTTTAAATTAATCTTACTCTCGGTATATCTATGAATATAATTTTTTGTACATATTGTTATGTTTTGATTCATTTATGTAATCATATATATCTTAGTTTTGAATGTGAATTTTATCATTGAATTTTCATGTATAGCTATTGCATCGTTTTTGCTTCACAATTGTCATGTATATTATCACATCTTGATAAGTCAATCGTTTTTTATTGTTTAATCCGTTGAAATCATTTTTAACTTTGAAGAAAACATAGTAAATTTTTGAAGACTAATCTATGCATGAGTTTTGAGATATTTTGTCGAAATTTAGCTTTTTAAATAACTTAATAATTTTGTATTGCGAGGTGTGTGAATGACATGAAAACATATTTTTGTATAAACAATTCTCTCCATTTTTTGTTTTAAATCTATCATAAAGAATCGAGTGAAAAGTTTTGTTTTCGCTGATTGTTTTTTTCATCATAATAAAAATGTTATAATTTTCTCTTGAAATTTATTGCCTTTTTTCTTCAGCATTAAGGGTTATAGTTTTTGTTTGGTTCCGTTTCATATGTTTCATGATTTTGTTTTGCTATTGCCATAAAATGATTAAGTGCTCTCTGCTTGTACTTGACCTCAAAATTATTTGCCTTAACTTTTATCTCTTCGAAATTTCATGTTTTTTCGTTGATTTCTCACTCTTTTGATATCTTCCACTTGTTACATGCAATCTTGTCAGATTGTTTTGTTTGACCTGGTCTGTCTTCGACCAATGGCTTACTAGAGGATGGATGTACGGATGTAGCAATTGCTTTGCTTGAAATTTGCGTTCGCATGCGAACTTCTTGGCGCCGTTGAGTTGGATACCGAAGTAGTCCCCTGTCTGTTGATATGTTCTCGCATATGTTCTCGCATTGAAGTGGTCCCCTGTCTCTTGATGAGTACCCTTCTACGACGTCCTGTACGCGCGCAGCGCTTTGATGAGTACCCTTCTAAAGCGAATAACTCTCAGAGCCATTCGCTTGATACAAATTTGCCACGCGTATAGAACGTTCAATTCGTTTGCATGTCTGTATGGATGTATGTTCCGATTAGCGTGCGTGGAGTCAGTCTTCACTGAACTTCCCTACCGCACCATTCTTTTCACGGTGACGAGGGCAACAGGTGGAAAACGGCCATCATCGCCACTTTCACCCATCCACGAGTGTACTCACGGCTTTCATTGATGGATGTGGGCGAACGCGAAGGATGTGGGAGGCGGACAGCTTTCCCGGGATGGTACAGTTGAGTCCGGTTGACCGTGCCTGTTAGAAGCGGTCGTCACGCGCACGTGTTCATTCGTTTTCCGGGAAAAAGAAAACTTTGGTCCCCATAATGAGTGGGACCAAGCGCCAGATAAGGGGGGTTGGGGGCGTGTGGGGAGTGAGGTGGGGGGTATGGCTGAGTTCGAGGGGGAGCTGTTTCTCAAACTTTCTGTGAGCCGTGAAAGCAAGTCGGTTGGCGAAATTGCATCTCCCATTCAGCGCTTTCGAGCCCTGTCAAAGATTTGTCGGTGAGAACTCCAGCGCAAGTTTTTGCTGGCGTTGTAATTATGCGATGGTGAGGCATCGATGAGGAGGTGTTGGCCTCGATAAACAATCGTCCTCCGAAAGCAGCGTTGAAGGGATAGGGTGCAAACTGAAAAGTGCATTTGCAGTCTTAGAATTCAGACCTGTTGGACGCCGATCTAGGTGGTCAAGATTGAGAGTGTCTGCTCTTCCAAGATGGGAAATGTGCAAAAGTTACTAAATCATCTAAATCGAGACCTTCGTGATCAACACTACAATGATCGATGACTGAAGGCGGCGGTGGCTATGTTTTTCGTTTGGCAAGTTCAACCATCGTTGACGCTCATCCTGAAACGTTGGTGAGTGCAACCTGGCCATCGACATCAACTCGTCCGGAACGAATTTCTTAGGCTCGTGTTGAACGAACGCAGCCGGTCCATCTACGTACCAATCACTTTACGGCATGAGATCAACCAGTAAACCTCAACCAGTCATTGTGAGGTGACGGTCGTTGTAAGCCCGATGCTTGTCCCTGATAGTTGGGTTTCGTCCGGACCTGACAGGGACTTCGACTTATGACCAGGGTCGTGGATGATGGCAAGGTAGAGCTCCGCATGTGAAGAGCCTATTTCCGGTTTCGTTCTTTCTACCGTCGAATCCAACCGCAACCAGCCTGACCCAACGGCCACGGTAAACTACACGACGGCCCAGATCTTCTAGAGTAGGGCTGTTCGAATTCCGTCACATGACCCATAACGATTTCTGAAACAATCAATGTTTTTTGTCTTCACCACATTCGAAGTGGCATACTTGTTCGGACCCTTTTCAAAGACTTACTCACAGATTTTAGGTCTGCAAATTCTCAATGTATTGTGCAGCCTCCCTTAGTATCTTGTCTTTGAGGAGTAGTATTCCATCATGCTCAATACAGAAATTCACAACCAAACTACGTGACTGAACGATACAACCACCTTGTGTAGACACATCGTTTTCATTTCATCTTTAATCCTAGAATGAGGGGATATGAATCAAATGGCATAGATTACTACATGTGCATGGTTCAGAGGCCTATAATACATAACATTACGGACTATCCCATGCAAAAGGCATGTTAAGGGCATAACCATGCACCAATGATCAGCTCGACATTGACAATAGCAAGGCACTCTGAAAGATCAAAAGGTAAGGAGGTACTATTACACCTTTTTTCAAGAATATTAGGTGATATACTCCCATGAAAAATTATGCAACATAGGTCTCCATGTCACATGAGAGACTATAGACATGTCTTATTTTTCATGAGGATGCTTTATTTAAACATGAGTGAGGAGAACGAGGAATTTCCAAGGGCACAGAAATGAATAATATAATTCATTCCATGGCGATGTAATTTTCATCATCTTTAAAAATGATATTTACATTTGATGATGCCCTTCTGGTTTATTGCAAGAGCAATTATAATATCATGCATCATGCAAAGGATGAGTTCCTACCTTCCTTTTCCATTAAACTGGGAGATATATACTACTAAGTGGCATTTGGTCCTTTCAGTATAATACTTTGATATCAGGGAGGGTGATTAATCTCCCATCTACAAAATTCACATGTTGTATTTGTGCTTTGTTGAAGTTATGGAGAAGATACTAAAAAGTTCACTTTGGCTCACACGACTTCACAATTCTTGGGTTGTGATTCCAAAAATTCTTGAACAACCACTTTATTTTCTAGGATAAATTGATGTTGTATGCTTGTTTTTGTCTCACTCTCCACGCGAGGCCCTGCATATCCTCTATATGGAGAGCCTATCTTTGGCGGTGCCCTATGTCGAATGCCGTGGTTTTGGTATGATCGTCAATGAAAAGGCTACGGCGTGCCACACTGTTGTCTTGCCACCGCTATTGAGGTCTCGCGAGAGAGATAATACTCGTTTGTTTAAGAGTCAATGGTGTTACAATCCACAGACGATAGAAATGTCCACAGAACCACGTGACATCCTCTTCAGGTTACCGTTCTGTTCAATACCTAAAAGCTAGTTTGATAGCCTGTCCCACAACCATTTAAGCCTTTTTTTTGCCTCTGTTTTCCCGCTTTTTAGTGCGTAGAGTAAATCGGGAAAACAGAGGTCTTGTTCCTTTAGAATCTTGCGATACATTGTTTTTGTCCATAGCTCGTTTGATATTCTTCAATACATATCAGAGCTACGTTGAAAAGCTTCACCACTCCATCTTTCTTGTAACTTTCACTTCTGACGAAATCTCCTTGCCGATTGTAATAATGTTGAAGTCGTTCAAAATATTATCTCGAGCGGTATGAACATGGGATTTACTTTACATGCAGATGGAAAAATTAGGTTTGGACGAAAAGCTCGAAACCTTTTCGCAACATCGGTACGGCAACCGTTTGTTTGACGAACATTTCTTAGCGGTCATGCCACGAGTCGCAACATACGAAACGCGACAAGTTTTCGCATCCATGACGGCGTTCAAACGTGGACTTGTACCACCGTCGCTTCAACCCCTCTTGGACGCAGATTTTTTATCGTCTCTCGCTGACCTCCCGATTCACCACGTCGCCTTAGCGTACACGTGCTTTAACCATGCACAAATCGTGGCTTTAGGAGGCATATGGCAGACACTAGGGAGAAACTCGCCATACATCTGACATGCGATTTCATGACGGCATCGATGGAAGGCCGCTCGCCTACACGTCATATGCTGTACATACGCGGTGCAAACACGGCTCCTCTGGCAAGTTTGCCCTATTTTTTATATTGCAGCCTCATTTGTCATGGTTTGGTTATGAAACAGCATTGTCAAGACATATGTTCAAATATATAATGTATGAGGTATGAACTGTTCAGTACTCTAGACCCTGATGTGTGAACGGTATTTTTCATTCTCCACTTCGGATATCATTATATCTGTCAGAATCTTCTCATTTCATTCAGTTGTTGACATGCGCGAACAAAGACGAGGTTGTAGAAGCCGACGACATTCCAGCATGGCACAATGGCTTCAAAGACGGACATTAGTGCGTATCGACGTCCTGCACATGCTGGTACAGCATCTGAGGATCCAAACTAAATCTGACACCTCCATGCGACCGCACATGTTTCAGATCGACCTGTCGCGGGAATCTGCAATGTCGCGATTCGACAACGAAACCCCATCGCCGCTTTCATTGTCTTGCACGGTGAGAAGAGTCTACGAAAACACACAGATTTGGAGAGGGACTGGTTTCAACGGTTCGAACAGGGAGTTCGACAGGTCATCCGTCGACGAAGGAAAGTATGCGTGCCTTCACACTTCCGTCGATTAGCGGGACAGTCAAGGGCGTATAAGATCATACCACACGGGAAGTCAGGTATGCTCGAGCAACCAGGAAGGTCCTGAGCATGCAATTCCTCAGGTACCCCGCCTTTTCAAGGAAGAAGCATCATTCACCCCACTTTCACAAACTTGATACCCTTCTACCTCTCCTTCAAATCATCCTCCTCAAATTACCTTTCTTCACATATTTAATAATCATGAAGCCTTTCCGTTTCATATAATTAACCATCTGCATCGGAATTTGGAAACAATTTAACAAGGCAAGAACAATCCATGGGTTACTCTGAACATCGACAAGTTGTGTATCACATACTTGCTCTTTTCCATTCTTTATTATATCTGAGCGAAATAAAACCCATCTTTCAGGTAATCTATCAATTCTTGTGTTTTTTTCATGACTTTATTCGCTATATTCCATTCCCTTGCAAACGTCGTAAGTCATTGTACTCCACAAATCATTTACCGCCCTTGTGTTGTGGTGTGAGCCTACCCATCTATTTAAACAGTTTACTGTGACCACTCGGTCGTGTCCAATCTTGTGCAGATCTTGATGCGGACGCAACTGGTGCCAGAGCACCGCGGAGTGGTGGCTCGACCCACCAGCAGCTGCCAGACAGCTGTCACGTCGTCCTATGTGAGAACATGCGTGGAAGCTTTCTAGGAGCACAGTCGCAGACTAAGCGTCAATGCTTGGTCAGACGCTGACCACACTCACAAGTCGTACATATAATGGCAAGAGTCTAGCTAAGAGACACAAGTCAAAGTGTCAGAATGCTTCAATAACATTTGTAGAGAGATACTACAGGATGGGGCCACAGCACAAATACCCTCCGCAGTGCACGGCGCGTGTTCCACGCTCTAGTGCAAGGTCTGTCCTAAAACCGGCCCAAAAACACTGCTTTGGCATTAACTCTGCGCAGACAAGTCCGAATGCTACGCCGTCTAAACCTAAACGTGCGGGATCTCAAGCCAAACGCTAGCACTAGTCAGATGCATGCATCTGGTATCAAACAATGGACACACAATGCAAAATTTGCAAATCAGGCCCACGGCCAGTCCACCGATGAAAATCCTATAGGCTGCAACAAAATTGCAAAAGGTTGTACATAGCATCTAGGACTCTGGCCGGTCGTCGGTCATTCCGAATAGGTGGTCCATCACCAAACGACGTGCTTGTGCCACTTGAGTCAGCATCAGGGATCTACATGAGCATGGACACGACCGAGTGGTCATAGTAAATTGTAGAGGTCGACAGGAACATCTCAAATCACAACACTCCCCCATGACCCGATGGTACGCATGTCTATATGCGTGCAGCACTTAAACGAATGCAGTGAGTGCAGAAACAGTCATATTACACACATAGACACACCTCGCACTCAACCACTCTCAGGCAAGGGGTAAAGTCCAACAGAACAAATGGCCACCAAAAACTTCCCGCGAGCCTGTGCCTTCGTAAAAGAATTAACACGCAACATAAGTGCCAACCCAAATGACGGAGATCACGTGTCGCTCCACCGGATCACGCAGGAAATGATGCTCAAGCGGAATGTGCTTCGTGAGAGCATGAAAAACATCGAAGTTATCCGCAGTGGCAAGAGCACTCTGGTTGTCGCAGGAAAGCACAAGAGCGGGCACTGACTGGCCTAACACAAGAAACAGGCGTTGCAGCCACACTTCCTCAGTATCCCCTGCACCCAGAGCAACATACTCCGCCTCCGACGAGCTGCATGCAACGTAGCCCTGCTTTCCACTATGTCATGACACAACGGTACCACTGAGCAGGAACACGTAGCCGGTGCGTCTGCCTCCAAGTGGACTCTTGGCCCAATCGCTTTCGTTTTAACCGTTAAGAACCATCGAACACTTCTTGCGAAAGCAGAGTCCGAGGTACAATTTGGAGACCACCTACCACACCACTCCCACAGGCGCATGAAGGGCACTAGTACGTGGAGCCTGCAAAAACCATGTAAGGAGTTTAACAGGAAAAGCAAAGTTGGGGCGTGTGGTAGTGGCCAGGTACATCAGAGATTTGAGGAGACGGAGGTATAAAGTCACATCCACTGTCTCCCTTAGCTGTGTGGGATCGTCCACCTTTAGGGCATCCTGCTCGTCAGGTGTGAGAGGTGTGGAGGCCGTGGGTACTGCACCAAGGAGATTACTGTAACGCTCCCCCACAACACGTGTATATCAAGCCTGATGCAGCAGAAGTGTCTGACGTCTACGGTCTCGCACGATTTCCATGCCAAGAAACACCACTACAGGACCGAGATCCTTCATATTGTAGAAGTTAGGAGGACCGCCTTAGCCTCCTTCACGGCTTCCACTGAGGGAGACGTAATCAAAAGGTTGTCCACATAGACCAAGATAGCGGTGAAGTGCTCAGGCCATCTTCGGATAAAGAGAGAGGGATCTGCCTCGCTTTGTACATATCTCGCATGATTCAGAGTGCCTATAATCTTTTGGTTATAGCACTAAGGAGTCTGGTTAAGTCCGTACAAGGACTTACACAAGCGCCAGACCTTGTCACCGTCCTCAAAGCCCGGTAGATGAACCACATAAATCTTCTCATCCAGAGAGCCATAGAGGAACACATTGTTCACATCCATCTCGTACAATTCCCGGTTATGCTGAGCCACCACACGAAACAGAGCGGGAACTAAGGTCATGCGGTCGACAGGTGTATAGGTGTGTATGTAATGGATGCCCCCGATCTGTGAATACCACTTGAAGACCAAGCGAGCCTTGTGGCGTTCCAGTGAGCCATCCGGCTTCACTTTCTTGCGAAAGACCCACATGACCTGAATAGCCTTCCTCTCAGGTGGATGGTGAACTAGCTCGTAAACTCCGTGCTCTCGGATGGCACGAAGCTTATCCTCGTAGGCAGCACCCCAAGTGTCAGCATCCTCTGATGAGAGAGCTTCCCTCACTATGCTCGGATGAGGCGCCATCGAGGGAGAGCTCTGAGTGGCAATTGCATACGCCTCAAAGCTAGGTCAAATGACCACAAGGTCAGCTGTTGCACCACAAGGAATGCAAGCTTCACGAGTGAGCAGATCGTGCCTTAAAGGACACACTGGATGTATCTGCGTGTGATTTTTACGAACACTCAGGCCTAGGGAATTTGTGTCGGGATCACCACTCGCAATGCTGCAAGTGGAGCACCTAGGTGCGGGACTGGACACTCGCTGGACTCCAAAGACCACTGGTCGAAGACGACCATTGGACTCACGCGAGAAACCAGCGCTCAAGGAGCTCAACGCATGCTCAGAGACAGGCTCGACCACATGTGGTGAGGACTGAGGCAAAGGGGGAGTTAATGTAGTGTGAGGAGGAGCTTGTGAAATGACGGGAGATATGGGGTTGGGTGTAGCAGCGGGGCAGATGTAGGATCACGCACAAAGGCAGGAGCACTTGTGGACATGGGAGTAGAAGTATGGGTGCCTGTGGGGTGTGAGGGAACAAGGGTGGAGACAGGCTGAGCTGGTGCAATCTCTGGACCAACAGCTATGATGGCTTGGTCATTAAGATCCGTTGATCAAGAAATGGAAGGGACTCAAATGAGCACATCAACCAGACAAGGGGTGCTTGTAGGCCCAAACTTCACTATCCATCAAGAAGCCTCACACGTCGGAACGTACCTGACGAACATCAACATGATAGAGGTCAAGTCACGGTAGTTGAGAGACTCGAAGAAGAGCGCGTAGCGGGACTCAACGATGCGACGATGAGCGGGGTCCCAAAAATGCCAGGCCTTCGACCACGGGGAGATGCCTACGAAGGCACACAAGCGACCCCATGAGGAGAACTTGGACCACTGGTGGTCCTCGGTGTTCCACACAGAAGCCACGGATCCCTAGACACAAGCCAGCCGTAAATCGGCACAAACCAGAGCTTGTATCAGCTGTTGAGGAGTAGCAGGAGGGGAAACCTGGTGAGAAACCCCGTGCTCGGCAAAGAAACTCTCCATCTTGCCAAGAAACTTGTCGTCTTGATCTGAGTGGAATGTATGCAGCGTGTGGCGAGAGTGACGCTCAACCATCATTAACCAGAGGCGAACTGCTAGAGCAGTGTCACTCTTTTGGCGCATGCTGTAGACCCACCGCATCTAAGTGAGGTCATCAGTCAGGGTCAGGATGTATCAGCCCTGATCGGACAAAGAATCGACAAGGAGAGGACTGAGAAGGTCCAAATGGACCAACGCGATAGGGCGAAGAGCTCGAAAGCGGGAGTCAGGGGAGGTGCACCGATGCATTTTACCCTGAGCATCGAACATATAACCGGTCCTAGGCACCCTCTCAAAAGAGGCTGCGTCAAGACTGAGTGCGCGCTGTGTTCAAATGAGCTTGGAAACAGTGTTGGAGTTCACATGACAGAGGCAACGATAAAGCAATTGTTTGTGCTGAGTAGAGAGAACACCAGTGATAAACACAAATGAGGGAGGGGAAGGGGAGCAAGGAGAAGCAGAGATCCGAGGGACAGAATACACGTCATCCACATCAGAGGCACGAAGAAAAATGGTACGAGTATCAATAGCGGCCACAGTCACAGAGTCTGCAATGTGCTCCACAGAGAGTCCCCTCAATGTGCAGGCATGCACAGAAAGCAAGCTGAGCTCAAGGTCAGGCACCGAAAGCACTTAAAAAAGATACAGGGGGCCAGACGGACCATCAAAGCACACAACTCCAACACCCAGGACCGGCAATGACTGATTAGAGCCGATGCGAAAGGAGCAAGCAAACGCAACACGACCGAGAACAACGAAGTCACTACGACGACAGGTCATGTGGTGAGTGGCACTAGAATCAATGATCTGGGTACCACCAGGATCACGACCGGAGGACGTCACTGTGCACAGGCAATGGAACACTCAGCCTTACACAGGTGTTGAGCAACAGGTGAGAAGGAACAACGAAGAGCACAAAGTTGAGACTCACGAAGCCAATCGGAATTGTCAGGCCCATCATCATCACATGCCAATTGTGCCCCCCCCACACGCGTCATCACAAGATATGGGAACAGACAAACAAACAATTTTGGAACCACCCGGTAGTAAGCATACAATCGCACCTCCCTGAAAACGAAGCGCGAGAAGGTGTAATCACATGGTTCCGGGTCACCACTGCTCGCCGGTGGGGAAGCAGGAATTGCTACGGTCGTGGTCGGCGCGCGACGAGAGGCTTTGCTGCTCGACTTAGAATGTAGTGCATGTGCAGCCTGATGACCGTGGATGATCCGCGCCCAGTTGAACNTGTAATCACATGGTTCCGGGTCACCACTGCTCGCCGGTGGGGAAGCAGGAATTGCTACGGTCGTGGTCGGCGCGCGACGAGAGGCTTTGCTGCTCGACTTAGAATGTAGTGCATGTGCAGCCTGATGACCGTGGATGATCCGCGCCCAGTTGAACGGCTACTGTAACTCGATGTCACGATGAGTGCCTCCATAGTTGTAGTAGTGAAGAGCATTTCCACTGCTACCGCCTCGTGGCTGTTGCTGTTGCGAGTACTTTTGGCCCGAACCGCGCCTCCTTTTCCCCTTCTTCCCCCTATTCCGTTGCTGCCACACCCTGCGTCTGATTTGAGGTAATATGGGCGGAAGGGGAAGAGGAGGATGTGCCAGAGGATGGAGGAGTGGATTGCAAGAGGGGCATTGGTGGCAACGCGATGACCGTTACAGCAAGGGGAATCTCCTAATGGGCCATGACTGCCTCACGGGCAGAAGTCACCCGGAGGAAGAGCTGATGCGCCCAACAAAGAAGCCGAAGGGAGGTGAACAAGGGCTTGAGCACGGCGTCGCTGTACCCCGAGAAGATGATTGCGTGCTCAAGACAAATTCAGAGCACGAACAATTGTGTACCTCCAATGGTCCCAAGACGCGTGTGGATGCGCATGGCCGCCGCTTGTAGTCGGCTGTGGACTTGGCAGATCCCTGACAAAGGGAGTATAATGCGCAAATGTGAGCCGTACAAGTGGCGTGCGTCTCTAAAACAAGCAGGGACAATGTCAGCTCTGAGCCTTGACGTGGATCAGCACCCGCGCCTGTGCCGGCATCTCCAAGGAATGGGCGAAAGTCCACCATGATCTCGTGCGGCATGGCGTAAAGGAGTCCGTGCATTGCCCTGGCCGATGTCTGTACCTGTGCGCGATCTGTAACTTGGTACAGACTGTGATAGTAGGGCCATACCCCG
The DNA here is from genome assembly GCA_023375785.1 of Penium margaritaceum. Taxonomy (NCBI): domain Eukaryota; kingdom Viridiplantae; phylum Streptophyta; class Zygnematophyceae; order Desmidiales; family Peniaceae; genus Penium; species Penium margaritaceum. The sequence goes on from SZWC01028819.1 coordinate 11,173, forward strand.
TCTGAAATAGCCTAGACCAGGAAAAAATTCTCCCTGCAGTCAAAGTTGTCTTCGATGACATTTTGTGGAAGCCGTGTCTTGAAGTCCTTGAGTTGCCGCTCCGTAGGGAGAGCAACCATAGGTTGAGAAGGACGAGGGATGGGGAAGACATCGGGACGAGGAAAGTCACTGGGGTAGGGATTGGGCGAGGACTGATCGCTACAAAAAAGGAGCAAGATGTGTGTGGGGGTCGAGAACTCGTCTGAAGTTGGCGGAGACGCTCCTGAAGCACGCATATCTCGCTCTTGTGAGTGCCATCCTCCATACCTGGCATGTCAGGATCCTCATCCCAAGGATCGAGAGGTGGTGGGTGTCTTGCTTCTGTCATCGGTGCAGATGCTAGCTGCTATACAGAGGGTATGACACCGTCGAATCTCTCGGAGGTCTAACGTGGGACCGTGGACTTACCACGAAGAAGCTCACTGTGCATACGGATAGCATCAATCTGCTACTCTTACAGACAACGTACCTCATCCTGCTGGCTCTGCATGTCCTCAATGGCCTACGAGCGTGGGCTCATGACCCTTTTGGAAAAGGAAGAGGGATCTAGTAGTCGTTTTCCCTTATCACCGGTCAGAGCAATTGAAGCTTTCACTATGGGGCCGAATGTGAAAGATGCTCCAAACAAGAAACCAATAACGTTTCTTGAGTAGTTGGGATGTCAAGAAAACATAACGTTTTGGCATCAAAATTGTTGACGTCAGCAAAATTACTACCCCCTGATCTTTGAATTCAACGATTGAGATGTAATGAATTATATGATGCTTGATTTCAACTAGGTTTTTTGGGTATGAGTTGTTTAGGTGGTTCAATTTGATCAAATTGGTGGATTTTGTGACCCTTGAACTCAACGAAGTCATTTTCAAGGTCTTGTGGATGACATGTTGTTCTATGTTGATCAATGATGCATATGCTTCCCAAGCTATGTAGATTAATGTCACTTGTGTGTGCATCCTATTAGCTACGTGTATGAACGAATGCTATGTAAACCAATGAGATAATGTATGAGGGAACATTGAATTGAATTATTCATGTGGCTTCTCGAATTCATCGAGCTGAAATTTCAACGGATCTCAACTAGATTTCAAAACATTATATACGAATTCAAAAATCAGGGGGGTAGTAACGTTAGCGGGTTTTTTACTAGCGAAAAAAAATGCTATCATTTTTTACGCTCGAGTATTTTTCGACAGCGTTTTTTTTACACGTCACGCAGACTCCTCGGTGTGGGTGATTGCGTCACCCCCTGCCCTACGTAGCCGTGCACAGACCTACACAGCTATGCGCAGCCATGTACAGCCTTGCACAGCCCTGCACTGCGGTACGTAACTTCTGCGCAGCTGCACAACAGTGCTACGCAATAGTGCTATGCAACAGCACTGCTTGCTGCCGCTGCTATGGACGACGCCATTATTGGTGCACTATTGCTGTTGCTTTTGCCGCCGCTGCTGGGCTGTTGTTGCTGCTCGTGGCTGCTCACACCGCGGTTGCTACAAGCTGCTGCCGCCACGCTGCCACAGCTCGTTGTCACTGTAGCGAGCTGCTACGAGCTGATTTTCCCTTTGTTTTTCTTTTTTTTAAGGAGACAAGCAGCCAGACACGGCTGATGCTGCCATAGTGTGTTGCTACTGGTGCTCGGTGTGGCTGCTAGAGCAGGAGCTGCACCAAGTGAGCTGGCCGCAGCTCACCTCGTGTGGTGGTGGGAATTTTGTGGTGATCTTGCTGCTCCAAACGGATGTAACGAGTCCCAGGAAGTGATGGCGGTGGTGACTCTCACTACTACTGTCGATGCTGCATCTCTATGGCGCAGGACAGTGAGCTGTGGCTTGTTTGCTCCGATGCCATAAAATGATGCGTGGAAGCTTTCAAGCAACACAACCGTTGACTGAGCGTCAGTGCTTGGTCAGACGGTGACGACAGTCGTAGGTCGTTCACACAACGGCAAGAGTCTGGCTACGAGACACAAGTCAAGGTGTTAGAATGCTTCAATAGAATATGTAGAGAGAGATAACAAATAATAGGTCCACAGCATAAATACCTTCCGCGGCGCATGGCGGGTTTCGCACGCGGCAGTGCAAGGCCTGTCCAAAAACTGGCTCAAAAATACTGTTTTGGCTGTAACTCTGCGTAAACAAGTCAAAACGCTACGACGTCTTAACCTAAACGTGCAAGATCTCATGCTGGAGACTTTAAATTATCACATGCATGCATCCGGCATCAAACTGTGGACACACAATGCAAAACATGCACATTGGGCCCACGGCCACTCCATCGATGAAATCTTATAGGCTGCATAAAAATTGTAGAAGGTCCCAAACATGATCCAAGACTCCGAGGCGGTCGGCGGTCAGCTCGGAATAGGTGGTCCATCACCACACAACGCGCCGGCGCCACCTGGGTCCGCATCAGGGATCTGCACGGGCATGGACACAACCGAGTGGTCATGATAAACTGTGAAAGCAACAGGAACGTCACAATTCACAACACTGTGTGCTTGTAGGGGTGCTCTGCTGTTTTTTGTGCAGACATTATAGTTGTCTCCGTGGACTGCCTCTTCAGCCTGATTTGCATGTTTTGCATTGTCTCTCCACAGATCGATGCCGCACTTATGAGTGTGACCAGTTGTAGGGTCCGGCTCAAAAATTTGCATCTCTAGGTTCAGACGGTGTTGCATGTGGATACCTATGTGCAGAGTTACGTCCAAAACACTGGTTTTGGGCTGGTTTTCGGACAAACTGACAATGTCGCGTGCGTCACCCGTCGTGCGCCACGACAACTGTTTATGCTTTTTCCTTGTCAGTTGTCATTGCTCTCTGCATTACTAAGCTATTGGAGCTTATGACACTTTCCGCGTCTCCCTAGCCTACCCCTTGCTGTTTCTTACACCTGCTTGCTTGCTAGTGCGCAAGCTGAGTGGATAGTGTCGCCACGTCAGCAACAGTAAGGTTAGGAATCATCCTAGCTGTTTTTCATGGTATCAGAGTAACAAGACCTTTGTCGCTGACCTACACTGCAGAGACGCAGCACCGATAGCAACCGTGAGAGTCACGGCAGCCGCCGTATACTAGGACTCGTTGCAACCTTTTGGAGAAGCGACATCAACACGGAATTCTCACCACCACACCGTGTGAGCTACGGCAGTTTCGAGCTCCAATAGCCACGCCGAGCAGCAATAGCTGCACCGGGTGGCAGCAATAGCCATGTATCGCTGTCCATCTTCACAAAAAGAAAGAGGGAAAAATCAGCTTGCAACATCTCGTGACCGCGGCTGTGAGTAGTGGCAGCGCGCAGCCGCGGTAGCAGCTTGCAGCAGTCGTGGCGTGAGTAGCCGTGGGGAGTAATAGTAGCCCAGCAACAATGGAAGAAGCAACAACAGCAGTGCAGCAGTAGTTGCGGTGGCCAGAGCAGTGGAAGCAAGCAAAGCTGTTGCATAGCACTATTGCGTAGCACTCCTGCGCATCTGCGTAGAAGCTATGCAACACTCTATAAGGTTGCGCAGGACTGCGTAAGGCTATGCAGGGCTGTGTCTGCCTATGTAGGGCAACACAGGTCTGTGCAGGGCAGGTGGTGACGCGATCATTCCCACCGAGGAGTCCGCATGACTTGAAAAAAAGCTACGTAGAATATGCTAGCAGAAGAAATGCAACCGTTTTTTTGCTGACGTAAAAAATGCTGATGTCACTTTCGGTTTTGTTCACTTCGGCAATTTTGGGGTGAAAACGTCATTTTTCTTGACGTTTCAACCCATTGAGAAACCGTGTTGATTTCTTGTTTGGAGCATGTTTGACGTTTGACCCCATACTGAGCACTTCATAGGCGCCAGTGCGTGACAAAGGCAAAGGCCTCAGAGACCCCTCTTCTTCCTCCTTTTCGGGTATCATGAGCCCATGGTCATAGACATTCCTGATAGACTAGCTTCGTGGAACGAAGGATGAGATACGCTGGGAGTAGTAGCGGGAGAGCGACGCGTTACAGGACATTACTAAGCTTCAATGGGGTCATTTAGTAGCCTCACAGGAGACACCTAGAGGATCTACTGGAGCTGCACTATCTATTCAGCTGTCTACACCGTACACACTGCCGCAGCCTCAGCACCCCTCATCAAAGGTGGACGCTTGGGATGAGGAAGAGATAGAGGATGACACACGCAAGGACGAGATTCATGTCCTTGAGGAGCGCAGTCGTGAGCTAAGTCCGAGGTCACGGCCTCTCACCCTGCCACCTTGTCGCCGTCAGGATCAGGAGAGTTGTTCAACGTCATTCACTTTTGGTGGCGTTTATCTGAAAGGTGGTCTCCCTATATCCCGTCCACTATCTCCCGAGCCTGAGGTCGCCCTCCCCACGGAGCGACGACCGAAGGAATTTCAAACACCTCCACCTCGATACAATGAACAACGAGGGATCCGATTGCTGGGAGATGTTGTTTCAGGTCTGGGCCGATTCTGAAGGCATGTGGCCTTACTACCACTGTCAGTACCAGACTTGCGATGCTCACCAGGTCGCGACAGCATCAAGAGTGATGCGCGGTCTTCTCGGAGCTGCCCTTGACTCTTCTCGTTGCAAAGACCCACGCTACGAGGACCGTGTGACTACGTGAGTTTCACTTCCTTCGTCAAGGTCCCACGGTACTTGCAGCTGTCTATTAGATGCGCCTTTACATGCGCATTGACACCGATGGTGGGATGCAGTTGTGGGGACTCGACACCATCATGATGGGGGTGTAATTGTACGACGTGAAGTTCTTTACAGGCTTTGACCCTGTGGCTCTCTCTGAGTTGTCAGAGTCACTCCAGCCGCTTCCGTGGGCCCATTGCTACTTCTTCCAGGCTACATTGGCACATGAGGCTGCAATCGTCCATCTGTAGAGTCCACTTGTTGCAGCGGTGATTGTGACCCCTCCTACGCCTTCATCCCAAATTCCCAGTACCACCTCCATCGCTTCCTCCTCCTCCTCCTCTACCCCAAGCGACCACACTCAGGGCATTGCAGTGGCCGTATAGGGGAAGAAGGGGAAGAAACGACATGGGGAGGGACATCAATAGTAGCAGCCGGTGCGTAGTCACAGTGGATGTTCTATCCATTGCAACAACTATGGAGGCGTTCATCTGTACACGGAGTGTGTGAGCAGCCCCTTGACCAAACTCGCATCATGTGCGGCCTTTAGGCGGTGCACATGCAGCAGATTTCCTTGAGTGACACACGGCCTGGGCGCTTCATGACCACGATTGCAGAAGATGCGTCCATTTCCTCATGCGGCAAGAGTGATATGGACCCTCGGGATCACACGATTATGGAGCTTCGTCAGCTGCTGGTGCTTTGTACTCAGGGAGGTGCGAGTGTGTTTTCATTGCCGAGTGGTCTTGTGACAGCTTGTCATACTGCGTCTCTTGCCTGGGATGACGCTTGTGGTGGAGCTAAGTTGGCTTGTGATGAGGATGGACCTGACAGTACCAACTGGCTTGACAAGTCTCAGATCCGTGCTGTTCTTCGCTGTCCTGAGTCCTCTGCTCAGCGTCCAACAGAGGCAGAGTGTTATGTGACATGTTTCACTGTGTGGACGACTGGTCGTGAACTTAGTAGCACCTGGATCATTGACTCTGGTACCATCCATCACATGACCTGTCGTTGTAGTGACTTTGTTGTGTTGGGTCCCGTTATGTCTGTTCAGTCCGTTCGCATAGGGTCGGGTTCGTCGTTGCCTATGTAGGGAGTTGGGGTTGTGTGGTTTGATGGTCCGTCTGGCTCGTTGTACATTTCTTATGTGCTCTTTGTCCCTGCTCTTGAGCTCAGATTGCTCTCCGTTTGTGTATGTACCAGGATGGGCCTCACTATGGAGCACTCTACTGACTCTGCCACACTGACTACTCTTGACACACGTGCCATCGTGCTTCGTGCCTCTGTTGTTGATGACCTCTATCATGTGTCTTGTTGCATTCCCTCTGTTTCTCCCCCTCCCTCTTCTATGCGTGTGCTTGTTACTAGTTTTCTCTCCCTTGAGCACTTGCGCTTGTTACATCGTCGCCTCTGCCATGTGAGCTTAAACACTACGTCTAAGCTCATTCAAACTCAGCCATTCATCAGTCTTGACGTAGTTTCCTTTGGGAAGTTGCCCAAGACCGATTGTCTTTTTTGTGCCTAGGGTAAGATGCATTGCTGCTCTTACCCTGACTCCTCCTCTTGGGCACGACGCCCACTAGAGTTGGTCCACTCGGACCTTCTCCGTCCTCTCCCTGTGGAGTCGCTCTTTGATTGAAGTCGATATGTTCTCACCTTGACTGAGGACTTCACTCGGATGCAGTGGGTCTTATAGCCTTTGCCATAAGAGCAACGCCGCGCTGGCGGTCCGCCTGTGTCTTGTGATGGCTAAGCATCATTCTCGTCACACCCAACACAAATTCTGCTCGGATCGTGGTGGCGAGTTCTTAGGCGAGATGGATGCCTACTTTGCTGAGCACGGTATCTTTCAACACCTTTCCGCCCCTGCTACACCATAGCAGAATGGTGTGTCTAAGCATTGGAACCGTACCTTGGAGGATGCGGTTCACGCTATGTGGTCTGAGAGCGGTCTTTTGGGATCCTTTGCCTTTGAGGGCTTCCCCTACATGACGTGGGTCTGGAACCGCTTGCTGCATGGTCCACTTCTAGACCATGTCACGCCGTATGAGCTCTGGTTTGGCCATCGTTTTGATCTCCGTCTTGCCTGCATTTTGGGGCTCCTCGCCTACGTCTGGTACACCGAGGAATAGCAAGGGTCTAAGGTCTCACCTCACACACGCATGTGTACCTTCCTTGGCATCGTCCCCTCGTCAAAGGCTTGGCGCTTTTGGGACCCAGCTCTCTTCTTTGAGGCTCTCACCTACCACGACTTGTCCAGCATTCTGTCGCTGATCGCTGACCACGTCCCTATTAGTGTGACTTCTCGACGGATGGGGGATACTAGTCCTGTGGATGGGTCCATCCGGGCCCCCTCACATGCGCTCCGGTCTCAGGCTTCTTACGATCATGCCATTATGGCAGTGGGTCCAGTAGCCTTGCCAGTCCCCCGTAACACACCTCATCCCGTGCAAGTGTCAGACCCTTCTAGCACGTCTGATCTCGTGCCAGTGTCGATCCCCTCTAGCACACCTCATCCTGTGTCGTTGTCAGACCCTTCTGGCACATCTCATCCTGAGTCTAGTGTCTGGCCTCTCTGACACACCTGATCCCGTAAGGGTGTCACACCCCTCGGGCACATATGATCTTGTATGAGCATCAGTCCCCTCAGGCACACCCGATCTCATGCCAGTGTTAGTCTTTCCTGTCACACCCACTCCCGTGCATGCACCTGTTTCACCTGCGGCTATGGCCCAGCAGCCTTCTCCGTAGCCTGAGTTGAGCACCTCCGCATTCGGCTACTCCCGTGAGCCTGGCGTTCGTCTTCGATCAATGGCCTCCAGGGTTCAGTGGACTGCTGGTTCGGTGTCTAGATGCATGACTCGTACTGTTCATAGTGGTAAGCTTGGCACAAAGGCCCTTGGCCTGAGTTTCCAAGCGAACTACACTGAGGTGCATCCGGAATGTCCTGTCGGCCACAAGTTGGTCTCCCAAGAGTTCTTAGTTGCTTGTGATGTCGCAGCCGACCTTGTCGTGGTCAGAACGAGTCCAAAGGTATGTGTCTTTGCCACCCAGAGCTCTCCCTTGATGTCGCCTGATGCAGGCATGTTGAAGGAAGCACTCTCGGCTCATGATGCTGACCTCTGGTGTGCAGCTTGTGAGGATGCACTGAGAGCCATCCGTGAGCAAGGGGCCTACGAGCTTGTCGACCTCCCGCCCGGGCGGAAGGTCGTACAGGCCAAGTGGGTCTTTCACAAGAAGGTGAAACCTGATGGCACACTGGATCACTACAAGGCTCACTTGACGGCCAAGGGATTCTCGCAGGTTGAGTGTGTAGATTTCATTGACACCTTTATACCCATTAGCCACATGACCACCGCCCCTGCTTTGTTGGGGTTGTTTCTCACCAAGTGTGGGAGCAACACCAGATGGATGTGTGAACAACACGTTCCTCCACGGTACCTTAGGGGAGGATCTACATGGTTCAGCCACCTGGATTGGAGGTCGGTGACAAGGTCTCGCACTTGCGCAAGGCCTTGTACTGCCTGAAATAGTCACCCAGGTTGGGGTTGCAGCCACACCACAGAGGCGGTGTGGCTGCAACGTCTGTTTCATGGATTACGTCAATCGGTGCCTTGCGTCGTTCTGCGCTGTGACAACCAGAGTACTCTTGCCATTACAGAGAACTCTGGTGTGTTTCGTGCGCACACAAAGCACATTGTTGTTGAGTATCACTTTGTGCGTGATCTTGTGTTGCAACAGGTGATCTCCGTCATGTGGGTCGGCACAGACATACAGCGGGCTGAATTCTTGACCAAGACACTTGTGCGCGGAAAGTTCATGGTGGCCATTTGTTCAGCCGGGCTTTGCCCCTTGCCTTAGAGTGGCTGAGAGTGGGGTGTGTGAGCATGGATTGTTGAGCATCTTGTTGTGAACCTGTGTCAGTTCATCACGTGTATGGACATGCAGACCATCGGGTCATGGGGGAGTGTTGTGATGTGAGCCATCCTCGTCTGTTTGTACAGCTTACTGTGACCACTCGGTCGTGTCCATGCTCATGCAGATCCTTGATGCGGACGCAGCTGGCGCCTGAGCACCGACGAGTGGTGGCTCCACCTACCAGCAGCTTCTAGACAGTCGCCACAACGTCCTAGGTGCCTGCCCGGGTGCTTTGCGGCTTTTCTGCAGATGCTTGAGTCTTCTCGGTGGGCTGGCTCTTAAGCCTGATTTGCATGTTGTACACTTGAGAGTTTGCATCTCTAGGTTCAGACGGTGTTGCGTTTGGATACTTGTGTGCAGATTTACGTCGAAAAGAGTGGTTTTGGACTTGTTTGAGGACAAACTGATACTATTGCGTGCGTCACCCGCCGTGCGCTGCGGCAGCTATTTATGATGTGTGCTTGTGAGTTGTCATTTCTCTCTGCATTCCAAAGCTATTGGAGCGTATGAGACTTTGTGTGTCTCCCTAGTGTGACCCTTGCTGTTTCTTGCATTTGCTTGCTTGCTAGTGCGCGAGCTGACTGGACAGTGTCGTCACGTCAGCAGTAGCAAGGTTAGGAAGCTGCCTAGCAGTTTCTGACTGTTATGTTTAAGGACCATGCCCATCCTAACCCCAATTAAAGAGGTTCCCCCCTCCTCGCTTGCTCCATGGTCCAGGTGCTTCCATCATCGGTTCTCGACAAGGGCGCCACAAATTGAAAAATCATCCCCTCTGAAACAGGGCGAACATGTTTTGCCGATAGCTGGCTCTTTGTTTATCCCCCCCCCCCCCCCCCCCCCCCCCCCCC
>SZWC01028820.1:3549-27302 GCA_023375785.1 Penium margaritaceum
AGGTAGTGTGACCAACATCACATAGTCACAATACAATTGTGACAAAAGAACCATTGAAAGAGTGATAATGTGATTAAAGCACCATAGACACATATAAATGTGACCAAAGCACCATTGAAACAATGATAATGTGACCAAGGCACCATATACACAGTGAAAGTGAGACCAAAGAACCATTGAAACTGTGATAATGAGGCCAAGTCCCCATAGACACTATAGACATGTGACAACAGCACCATTGAAACAGTGATAATGTGACCTAAGCACCATAGACACAATGAAGGTGTGACCAACGGACCATTGAAACATTGATAATGTGACCAAAGCACCATAGACACGGCGAAGGTGTAACCAAAGCACCATTGAACCAATGATAATGTGACAAAAGCACCATAGACACAATGAAAGTGTAATGACTACACTATTACAATAGTGATAATGTGACTTAAGCACCATAGACATATAACATTTTTACCAAATCACAGTAGACACAGGGAATGTGTGACCAAAGCACTGTTGAACCCGTGATAATGTGACCTAATGACCGTAGACAACATGACACTGTGACCAAAACACCATTTAAACAATGATAATGTGACCAATGCACCATAGACACAGTGAAAGTGTGACCAAAGTACAATTAAAATAGTAATTATGTGACCTAAATACCATAGACAATGTGAAGGTGTAACAAAATCACCAATGAAACAGTGATAATGTGACATATTCATCATATACATAGTGAAAGTGTGACCAAAGTACCATGGAAACAGTGATTGGTCACCAATGTGCCATAGCCATTGTGAAGGTGTGACCAACGCACCATTGAAACATTGATAATGCAACCTAAACACCATAGACACAGTGAACGTTTGACAAAGGCACCATTAAAACATTGTTAACGTGACTAGAGCACCATGGACAGCTAAAAGTGTGACCAAAGCACCATAAACAATGATAATGTGCCCTAAGCACTAAAGATACAGTGAAAGTGTGACCAAAGCATAATTGAAGCAATGATAGTGTGACCAAGGAACCAAAGACGCAATGGAAGTGGGACCAGAACACCATTGAAACGGTAATAATGTGACCAAAGCACCATAGACACATTAAAGGTGTTACCAGAGAACCATTAAAACCGTGATTATAAGACCAAAGCACCATAGACACGGTGGAAATGTGACCAAAGCACCAATGAAACAGTGGTTACGTGACCAAAACACAATAGACATGGCGAAGGTGTATTCAAAGCACCATTAAAACAGTGATCATGTGACCTAAGCAATAACGACACAGTCAGAGTGTGACCAAACCCCTTTGAAATAGTGATAATGTGACCAGAGCACCATATACACATAAAAGTGTGACCAAAGCACCAATGAAACAGTGATAATATGACCTAAACACAATAGACTCAGTGAAAGTGTGACCAAAGCACCATTCACAAGCGACAATGAAACCTAAGCACCACAGAAAAAGTAAAAGTGTAACCAAAGCACAGTTTAAACAGTGTTATTATGACATATGGACCACAACACAATGAAAGTGTCATTAAAGCACCATTAAACACTGAGAATGTGACCAAACCACCGCAGACACAGTGAAAACGTGGTCAAAGAGCCATTGAAATAGTACAAATAAAACCTAAGCACCATAGAAAAAGTAAAAATTTGACCAAAACACAAATGAAAGAGTGATACTGTGACATGAGCACCATAGACACAAAGAAATTATGACCAAAGCACCATTGAAATATTGATAATATGACCTAAGCACCATATACACAGTTAAAGTGTGACCAAAGTACCATTGAAACAATAATAATGTGACCAAAGCACCATAGGCACATAAACCTGTGCCCAAAGCACCATTTAAACATTAATAATGTTTCCAAAGCACCAACAACATAGTGATGGTGTGACCGACGCACAATTGAAACACTGATAACGTGACCAAAGCACCATAAAAACAGTGAAAATATAACCAAAGCACCATTCAAACAGTGATGATGTGACTTAAGCCACCTAGAAACAATATGCGTGTGATCAAAGCACCATTGAAACAGTGATAATGTGACCAAATTACTATAGCACAGTGAACGTGTGACCAAAGCATCGTTGAAACAGTGAAAACGTGACTTAAGTACCATAGACATAGTGAAAGTGTGACCTAAGCACCATTGAGACGGTGATAATGTGACATAAGCTCCATAAACACAGATAAAGTGGGATCAAAGCACCATTGAAGTAGTGATAGTGTGACCTAACAACTATAGACAAATTGAAAACGTGACCAAAGCACCATTGAAATAGTGACAATGTGACCAAAGCACCATACATACAATGAAACTGTAACCAAAGAACCATGGAAATAGTGATAATGTGACCAAAACAACATACACACAGTGGAAGTGTGACCAAAGCACCATCGAAACAGTAATAATGTGACCTAAGCTCCATAGACACAGTGAAAGGGTTACCAAAGCACCATTGGAAGGGTTTTAATGTTTTAAGTGGAATAATGACCACAGCACAATTGAAAAAGTGATAATGTCACCTGAGCACCATAGACAAAGTGAACTAGGGACCAAAACACCATTGAAACNTACAATGAAACTGTAACCAAAGAACCATGGAAATAGTGATAATGTGACCAAAACAACATACACACAGTGGAAGTGTGACCAAAGCACCATCGAAACAGTAATAATGTGACCTAAGCTCCATAGACACAGTGAAAGGGTTACCAAAGCACCATTGGAAGGGTTTTAATGTTTTAAGTGGAATAATGACCACAGCACAATTGAAAAAGTGATAATGTCACCTGAGCACCATAGACAAAGTGAACATGTGACTAAAACACCGCTGAAACAGCAATAATGTGACCTAAGGACCATAGACACAGTGAACGTGATACCAAAGCATCATTGAAACAGTGAGAATGTGACCAACACACCATACACAGACGCTAAAGGCGTGACCAAATCACCATTCAATAATAATGTGACCAAAGTACCATAGGCACATAAACGTGTGCCCAAAGCACCATTGAAACATTAATAATGTTACCAAAGCACCAAAGACATAGTGATAGTGTGACCAACGCACAATTGAAACACTGATAACGTGACCAAAGCACCATAAACACATTGAAAATATGACCAAAGCACCATTCAAACAGTGGTGATGTGACTTAAGCAACAGAGAAACAATATGCGTGTGATCAAAGCACCATTGAAACAGTGATAATGTGACCGAATTACTATAGCACAGTGAACGTGTGACCAAAGCATCGTTGAAACAGTGAAAACGTGACTTAAGTACCATAGACATAGTGAAAGTGTGACCTAAGCACCATTGAGACAGTGATAATGTGAAACAAGCCCCATAAACACAGATAAAGTGGGATCAAAGCACCATTGAAGTAGTGATAGTGTGACCTAACAACTGTAGACGAATTAAAAGTGTGACCAAAGCACCATTGAAATAGTGACAATGTGACCAAAGCACCATACATACAATGAAACTGTAACCAAAGAACCATGGAAATAGTGATAATGTGACCAAAACAACATACACACAGTGGAAGTGTGACCAAAGCACCATACATACAATGAAACTGTAACCAAAGAACCATGGAAATAGTGATAATGTGACCAAAACAACATACACACAGTGGAAGTGTGACCAAAGCACCATCGAAACAGTAATAATGTGACCTAAGCTCCATAGACACAGTGAAAGGATTACCAAAGCACCATTGAAAGGGTTTTAAAGTGAAAGGGTTACCAAAGCACCATTGAAAGGGTTTTAATGTTTTAAGTGGAATAATGACCACAACACAATTGAAATAGTGATAATGTCACCTGAGCACCATAGACAAAGTGAACTAGGGACCAAAACACCATTGAAACCGTGATAATGTGACCAAAGCACCATAGAGACAGAGAAAGTATAAACAAAAGCACCATTGAAACAGTGATAATGTGACCTAAGTACTATAGACATAATGGAAATCTGAACAAAGCTCATTTGAAACAGTGATGATGTGACCTAAGCACCAAAGATATAGTGAAGGTGAGACCAAAACACGCTTGAAACAGTGACCATGTGACCTACGCACTAAAAGCACAGTGAAAGCATGATAAAAGCACCATTGAAATTGTGATAAAAGGACCAAATCACCATAGATTCCAAGAAGGCGAGACCAAAGCAACACTGAAACTGAGATAATGTGACAAAATTAATGGACACAATGAAAGAAAGACCAAGCACCATCAAGACAAAGACAATGTGACCTAATTACCACAAACACTGTGGATGTCTGACCAATGCACCAGTGAAACAGTGATAATGTAAGCAAAGCACCACGAAAATTTTGAAATTATGATCAAAGCACCATATTATTAGTAATATTGTGACATAAGAACCATAGACACAGTGAAAGTGTAACCAACAAACCACTGAAAATGTGATATTATAACCAAAGCACCATAGACACAGTGAAAGTGTGACAAAAGCACCACTGAAACAGTGATAAAGTAAATGAAGAACCATAGGCACAGTGATAATGTGGCCAATGCACCATTGAATAATGATAAAGAGACCTAAGCACCATAAACACAGTGTAAGTATGACAAGAGCACCATTGAAACCATGATAATGTGACAAAAGAACCATAGACACAGTGAAAGTGTGACCAAGGGACCATTGAAATAGTGACAAAGAGACATAAGCACCATAAAGAGAGTGATTGAATGACCTAAGAACCATTGAAACAATGATAATGGGACAAAAGCACCATAGACAATGTGATAATGTGACCAGGTCACCATTTAACCAGTGAAACTGACCTAAGTATTATAGCCGGCAATAAAGTGTGTCCAAAGCACCATTGAAACTGTATTGATGTGACCTAAGAACCATAGACACTGTGAAAGTGTGTCCAAAACACCATTAAGACATTGAGAATGTGACCGAAGTACCATAGTTACAGTGGAAGAGTGACCAAAACACCATTGAAACAGTGATAATGTGGCCTAAGCACCCCGGACATAGTATATTTGTAACCAGAGCACCATTGAAACAATGATAATGTGACATAAGCACCATAGACACAATGAAATTGTGACCAAAACACCATTGAAACTGTGATGAAGTGACATAAGCAGCACACGCATAGTGAAAGTGTGACCAAAGCATTATTCAAATAACTAGAATGTGACATAAGAACCAACGACAGAGTCAAAGTGTGACTAAACTACCATTGAAACAGTAATAATGTGACCTAAGCAGTAAAGACACTGTGAACGTGTATCTAAAACACAATTGACATTGTGATAATGTGACAAAATCACCATAAACACAGTGAAGAAATGACTAAAGCACCATTAAAACAGTGCTAATGTCACCAAAGTATTACAGACACAATGAAAGTGTGACAAAATCACCTTTGAAATACTGATAATGTGGCAAAACACCATAGACACAGTTGACGTAAGACAAAAGCACCATTGAAAGAATGATAAAGTGACATAAGCACCATAGACACAAAAAAAGTGTAACCAAAGCACCATTGAAAGAGAGATAATGTGACCAAAATTCCATAGACACGGTGAAAGTGTGACCAAAGCACCATTGAAACAGTGATAATGTGACTTTAGCACCATAGACACAGTAAACATGTGGGCAAAGCACCATTGAAATAGTGATATGTGACCTAAGATCAATAGATAGTGAAAGGTTGGCCTAAGCACGATAGACATAGTCAAATTGTGACCAATGCAGCATAGAAACAGTTATAATGTAACCCAAGTACCATATACACAATGAAAGTGTGACCAAACCACTCTGCAATAGTGATAATGTGACCTAAGAACCATATATACGGTGAAACTATGACCAAAGTACTATTGGAATAGTAATGATGTGACTTAAGCAGCATAGACATAGTGAACGTGTGATCAAAGCATCATTAAAACAATGAAATGTTACCAAAACACCATAAACACGTTGAAAGAGTAACGAAAGCACCATTGAGAAAGTGATAATGTGTCCTTAGCGCCCCAGACATAGTGAAAGTGTGACCAAGGCACCGTTGAAAAAGTGATATTGTGACATAAGCACCATAGACAATATGAGAGTATGACTAAAGCACCACTGAAACAGAGATATTGTGACCAAAGCACCATAAACACTGTGAATGTATGACCAAAGCACCATTGAAAGAATGATAAAGTGACATAAGCACCATAGACAATATGAGAGTATGACTAAAGCACCACTGAAACAGAGATATTGTGACCAAAGCACCATAAACACTGTGAATGTATGACCAAAGCACCATTGAAACAGTTATTGTGTGACCTAAAAAGCAAAGAGAAAGGGAATATGTGACCAACGCACCATTGAACTAGTGAGAATGTGACATAAGCACCATAAACACAATGAAAGTGTGACCGAAGCACATTTTGAACAGTAACAATGTTAGGAAAGCATCATAGACACATTGGAAGTGTGACCAAAGCACCATTGACACAGTGATTAAGTGACCAAAGCACCATAGACAGAATTTAAGCAATACCAAAGCATCATTGAAGCAGTGATAATGTGAGCTAAGCACCGTGGACATAGTGGAAGTTTTACCAAAATACCATTGAAACAGTGCTAATGTGACCAAAGAACCATAGACACGGTGAGAGCGATTAAAGCACCATTGAAATAGTGGTAATGTGACCAATGCACCTTATACACAGGGAAGGCATGACCAAAGCACCATTGACACAGTGATAATGTGACCACAGCACCATGTACACATTGAAAGGGTGACCAACGCATCATTGAAACAGTCATAGTGTGACCTCAGTACCAAAGACACTCTGAAAGTGTGACCAAAACACCATTGAAACAGTGACAATGATACCATACTCCTTACACACAGTGAACCTCTAACCAAAGCACCATTGAACGAGTTTAATGTGACATAAGCACCATGGACACAGCGAATGTGTGACCAGAGAACAATTGGAACGGTCATAATATGACCAAGGTACCATAGACACAGTGAAAGTGTGACAATAGGCTGAATTTAAATAGTGATAACGTAAGCAAAGCACCATAGATACGGTGAAAGTGGAACCAAAGCACCATAAAAACAGTCATAATGTGACCTAAGCACCATGGACACAGTGTAAGGGTGACCAAAGCACCATTGAAACCGTGATAATGTGGCTCAAGCACCAAAGACACGGTGAAAGTGTAACCAAAGCACCGTTGAATTAGTGATAGTGGGACCTTAGGACCATAGACCTAGTAAAAGTGCGACCAAAGCACAAATCAAACAGTGATAGTATGACCAAATCACCATAGACTCGGTGAAATTATGACCGAAGTACCATGTGAATGGTGAGAATGTGACTTAAACACCATAGACACAGTGAAGGTGTGACCAAAGCACCAATGAATCAGTGATATTGTGACCTGAGCATCATAGACACAATGAAATTGTGACCAGAGCACCATTAAAATATTGCTAATGTGACCAAAGCACCGTACACGTTGTGAAGGTGTGACCAAAGCACCATTGAAATATTGAAAATGTGACCTATGCACCATAGACACGGTGAACATTTGACAAAAGCACCATTTAAACAGTGTTAACGTGATCAAAGCACCCTCGACACATAAACGTGTCACCAAAGCACCATTGAAACAGTAATGATGTGACCTTCCCACTATAGATACAGTTAAGGTCTGACCAAAGCACCATTGAAATAGCAAGAATGTGGCCAAAGCACCAAAGACACAGTGAAAATGGGACAAATACACCATTGAAAGAGTGATAGTATGACCAAAGCACTATATACACAGTGAATGTATGACAAATGAATCATTGAAACAGTGATTATATGACCTAAGCACCATATACATAATGAAGATGTGATCAAAACACCTCCTAAAGAGTGAGAATTTGACCTACGCACCATAGACACAGTCAAAGTTTGACCAAACTACCATTGAAACGCTGATTATGTGACCAAAGCACCAAACATACATATAAGTGTGACCAAAGCACCAATGAAAAATTGATAATGTGACCTAAACACCAAAGACAAAGTAAACATGTGACCAAAACACCGCTGAAACAGCAATAATGTGACCTAAGGACCATAGACACTTTGAAAGTGATACCAAAGCATCATTGAAACAGTGAGAATGTGACCTACACACCATACACAGACACTAAAGGCGTGACCAAATCACCATTCAAACAGTGATAATGTGACGTAAACACCATAGACAAAGTGAAAGTGTGACCAAAGCACCAACGAAACAGTGATAATGTGACCTAAGCACCATAGACATAGTGAAAGTGTGACAAAATCCACATTAAAAAGTGACAATGTGACTTAAGCACCATAGACACAGTGAAAGTGTAACAAACGTACCATTGACATACTGATGATGTGACCAAAGCGCCAGAGGCGCATAAATGTGTGACCAAAGTACCATTGAAAGAGTGATGGTGTGCTCTAAGAACTGTAGACACAGGGTACATGTGACCAAAACACCATTGAAACAGTGGTCATGTGATCAAAGCATCGTAAACACAGTGAAAGGGTTGCCAAACAACCATTGAAACTATGATAATGAGACTAAAGTACAGTAGACACAGCGAAAATGTGACCAAAGCACCATTGAAACAGTGATAATGTTCCCAAACACCATCGAAATGGTGAAACGTGTGACCTAAGCACCTTTGAAAGAATGACTATGTGACCAAAGCACCATGGACACATAAAAGTGTGACCAAAGCACCATTGATACAGTGATAGAATGACCTGCCCATCATAGACACGGTGAAAATGTGACCAAAGAACAATTGAAAAAGTGATTATGTGGCCTAAGGACCATAGACACATTGAATGTGTCACCATAGCACCGTTGAAACACTAATTATGTGACCAAAGCACTATATACATATTGAAAGTGTGACCAAAGTATCATTGAAACAGTGACAATGAGACCAAAGCACCATAGACACATTGAAAATATGAGCAAAGCACCATTGAAACAGTAATAATGTGACATATGCAACATAGACAAAAAAAAGTGTGTGGCCAAAGCAGCATAGAAACAGTGATAAGGTAACCTAAGTACCATATACACAGTGAACGTGTGACCAAAATAATGAATGTGTGACAAACGTACCATTGAAACACAGTAAAGGTGGGACCAAAATATCATTGAAACAGTTATAATGTGACCAAAGCACCATAGACATAGTGAAAGTGTGATCAAAGCACCAATGAAACTGTGATAATGCATCCATAGCACCATGGACACACAGAAAGTATGACATAAGAACCATAGACACAGTGAAAGTGTTATCAAAGCACCATTGAAACCGTGAGAATGTGACCCAAGCACGATAGAAAAAGTCAGAGTGTGACCAAAGCACCACTGAAATAGTAATAATGTGACCTAAGCACCACAGACACAATGCAAGTATGACCAAAGCACCATTGAAATAAGTGATATTTTGACTTAAGCACCATGTACACAATCATGAAAGCACCATTGAACAGTGATAATGAGACCTAAGCTCTATAGACATAGTGAAGGTGTGACCAAAGCACAACGGAAACGGTGATAATGTGACCTAAGCACCACAAACACATTGAAACTAAGACCAAAGTACCATTGAAACTGTGATAATTCGACCAAGCCACCACAGA
The DNA here is from genome assembly GCA_023375785.1 of Penium margaritaceum. Lineage (NCBI taxonomy): Eukaryota > Viridiplantae > Streptophyta > Zygnematophyceae > Desmidiales > Peniaceae > Penium > Penium margaritaceum. Next base: position 13,286 of record SZWC01028820.1, read on the forward strand.
CACAGTGAATGTGTGACCAAAGTACCATTGAAAGAGGTATAACGTGACCAAAGTACCAAAAACACAATGAAAATGTGATCAAAGCACCATTGAAACAGTCATAATGTGACCTAAGCACCATGGACACAGTGAAGCTGTGACAGTACCATTGAAACAATGATAATCTGACCTAAGTACTATAGACACATTGAAACTGTGATAGTATTGTTGAAACAATGATACAGTGTCCTAAGCACCATACAACTAGTGATAGTGGGATCAAAGCACCATTGAAAAAGTGATGATGTGACCTAAGCACTATAGACACATTGAAAGTGTGACCAAAGTACAAATGGAACGGTCATAATGTGACCTCATGACCATAGAAAAAAGTAAAATTGGGACCAAAGCACAGTTGAAACAGCGATACTGTGACCAGACCAGGTTAGCCACGATGAAAGTGCAACCAAAGCACCATTTAAAAATTGAAAATATGACCAAAGCTACATAGACACAGTGACAATGTTACTAAAGCACCATTGATATAGCGATGATTTGATGCAGGCACCATAGATGGTGAAAGTGTGACCAAAGTACCATTGAAAGAGTTGTGATGTGCTCTAAGCACCATAAACACAATGAAAATGTGACCAAAGCACAATTGAAAGAGAGATGGTGTGATATAAGCACCATAGACACAGTAAATGTGTGGCCGAAGCAATATTGAAACAGTGATAATGTCACTAGATCAGCATAGACACAGAGAAATGGTAACCAAAGGACCATTGAAACAGTGATAATGTGACCAAGGCACCACAGACAAAGTGAACATGTGACCAAAGCACCATTGAAAGAGTGATAATGTGACAAAAACACCATAGACACAGTGAAAATGTGACCCAATCACCATAGAAAAAGTGGTAATGTGACCTAAGCACCATACACAGTTAAAGTGTGACCAAAGCACCATTGAAACAGCGATAATGTGCCATCAGCACCATAGACACATGAAAGTGTGACCAAAGAACTAACAACATAGTGGTGATGTGACCAAAACATCATAGACACTGTGAAGGTGTGTCCAAAGCACCATTAAAACAGTGAAAATGTGACCTAAGTACCATAAACACGTAGCAGGTAACCAAAACACCATTGAAACACATACAGTGTGACCTAAGTACCATGGACACAGTGAAACTATGACCAAATCACCATTGAAATATGGATAATGTGACCTAAGTACCATAGACACAATGAAAGTGTGAATGAGAGACCATTGAAACCGTGACAATGTGACCTAAGCACCATAGACACACTTAGAGTGTTACCAACAATACCACTCAAATGGTGATAACGTGACGTGAGCAAAGTAGACGCAGTGTGACCAAAGCACCATTGACCCAATGAAACTGTGACCAAAGCAAGACAAACACTAAAACGTTTGACCAAAGCTCCATTGACACAGTGAAAATGTGACCTAAGCACCATAGGTACAGTGAACTTGTGACCAAATCACCCTTGAAATAGTGATACTGTGACCAAAGCACCATTGAAAGGGTCTGAATGTGACAAACGTACCATAGACACAGTGAATGAGTGACCAAACACACCCTTGAAACAGCAAAAACATGACCAAAACATGGTAGATACATAAACGTGTGACCAAAGCAACATTGAAACAGTGATAATGTGACCTACACACCATAGACACAGTGAAAGTGTCACCAAAGCACCATGAAAACAATCATAATGTTACATAAGGACCATAGACAGGGTGGAAGTGTGACCAAAGCACCATGAAAACAGTGATACTGTGACCTAAGCGTTATAGGTACAGTGAATGTGTAACCAAGGCACCATTGAAGCAGTGATAAGGTGGCTAATGTACCATGGACACGGTGAAATTGTGACAAAACCACCATTAAAACAGCGATCATGTGACCAAAGCGCCATAGAAACCTAAAAGTGCGACCAAAGCACCATTGAAACAAAGAGAATGTGACCTAAGCACCATAGACACAGTGACAATGTGACCAAATCATCATTAAAGTAGTAATATTGTGACGTGAGCACCGTAGACACAGTGAAAGTGTGACCAAAGCACTATTGCAATGGTGAAAATATGACAAAAGTACAATAGATACAGTGAAAATGTGACCAAAGCACCAATGAAACAGTGAGAATGTGACCATAACCCCATAGACACGGTAAAAGGGTGACCAGAAGACCATTGAAACAGTGATAACATGACCTTAGCACCATAGCCACAGTGGAAGTGTGACCAAAGCACCCTTGAAACAATGATCATTTGACCAAAGCACCATAGACACAGTGAAGGTGTGACCAAAACACCAATAAAACACTGATAATGTGACATAAGCACTGTGGACACAGTGAAAGTGTGGCAAACGCACCATTGAAACCGTCATAATCTAACCAAAGCACCATAGACATAGTGAAAGTGTGACCAAATAATCATTGAAACAGTGATAATGTGACCTACGCACCAAAGACAGTGAAAGTGTGACCAAATCACCATTGCAACAATGATAACGTGACCAAATCACCATAAACACAGTGAAGGTGTGGCCAAAGCACTAGTAAAATGGCGATAATGTGAACACAGCACCATAGACTCTGTGAGAGTGTGACAAAAGCACCACTGAAAGAGTTCTAATGTGACAAACGTACCATAGACACAGTAATGGTGTGACCAAAGTATTATTAAAATCATGATAATGTAATTAAATCTCTATAGACACATAAACCTATGACCAAAGCACCATTGAAACAGTGATAATGTGACCTAAACACCATAGACATAGCAAAAGTGTGACCAAAGCACCATTGAAATAGTGATAATGTGTCCTAAGCGCTATAGGTACAGTGAAAGTGTGACAAACGGACAATTGAAACAGTGATTATGTGACCAAAGCAGCATAGTCAAAGTGAAATTGTGACAAAAGCACCATTGAAACAGTGATCATGTCACCAAAGCACTCTGGCAACGTGAAAGTGACACCAAATCACTATTGAAAAAGTGATAATGTGACCTAAGCACCATGGACACGGTGAAGGTCTGACCAAAGCACCGTCCAAAAAGTGATAATGTGACCTGTACACCGTATATGGTGATAGTGTGACCAAAGCACCATTGAAAAAGTGATAATATGACCAATGCACCATAGACATATAAAAGTGTGACCAAAGCACCATTGACCCAATGAAACTGTGACCAAAGCAAGACGAACACTAAAACGTTTGACCAAAGCTCCACTGACACAGTGAAAATGTGACCTAAGCACCATAGGTACAGTGAACTTGTGACCAAATCACCCTTGAAATAGTGATACTGTGACCAAAGCAGCATTAAAAGGGTCTGAATGTGACAAACGTACCATAGACACAGTGAATGAGTGACCAAACGCACCCTTGAAACAGCAAAAAAATGACCAAAACATGGTAGATACATAAAAGTGTGACCAAAGAAACATTGAAACAGTGATAATGTGACCTACACACCATAGACACAGTGAAAGTGTTACCAAAGCACCATGAAAACAATCATAATGTTACATAAGGACCATAGACAGGGTGGAAGTGTGACCAAAGCACCATGAAAACAGTGATACTGTGACCTAAGCGTTATAGGTACAGTGAATGTGTAACGAAAGCACCATTGAAGCAGTGATAAGGTGGCTAATGTACCATGGACACGATGAAATTGTGACAAAACCACCATTAAAACAGCGATCATGTGACCAAAGCGCCATAGAAACCTAAAAGTGTGACCAAAGCACCATTGAAACAAAGCGAATGTGACCTAAGCACCATAGACACAGTGACAATGTGACCAAATCATCATCAAAGTAGTAATATTGTGACGTAAGCACCGTAGACACAGTGAAAGTGTGACCAAAGCACTATTGCAATGGTGAAAATGTGACAAAAGCACCATAGATACAGTAAAAGTGTGACCAAAGCACCATTGAAACAATGAGAATGTGACCATAACCCCATAGACACGGTAAAAGGGTGACCAGAGGACCTTTGAAACAGTGATAACATGACCTTAGCACCATAGCCACAGTGGAAGTGTGACCAAAACACCCATGAAACATTGATCATTTGACCAAAGCACCATAGACACAGTGAAGGTGTGAGCAAAGTACCAATAAAACACTGATAATGTGACATAAGCACTATGGACACAGTGAAAGTGTGACAAACACACCATTGAAACCGTGATAATCTGACCAAAGCACCATAGACATAGTGAAAGTGTGACCAAATAATCATTGAAACAGTGATAATGTGACCTACGCACCAAAGACATAGTGATAGTTTGACCAAATCACCATTGCAACAATGATAATGTGACCAAATCATCATGGAAACAGTGATAATGGGACCTAATCACCATAGACACAGTGAAAGTGTGACAAACACACCATTGAAACCGTGATAATCTGACCAAAGCACCATAGACATAGTGAAAGTGTGACCAAATAATCATTGAAACAGTGATAATGTGACCTACGCACCAAAGACATAGTGATAGTTTGACCAAATCACCATTGCAACAATGATAACGTGACCAAATCACCATAAACACAGTGAAGGTGTGGCCAAAGCACTAGTGAAATGGCGATAATGTGAACAGAGCACCATAGACTCTGTGAGAGTAGACAAAAGCACCACTGAAACAGTTATGATGTGACAAACGTACCATAGACACAGTAATGGTGTGACCAAAGTACTATTGAAATCATGATAATGTATTTAATCTCTATAGACACATAAACATATGACCAAAGCACCATTGAAACAGTGATAATGTGACCTAAACACCATAGACATAGCAAAAGTGTGACCAAAGCACCATTAAAATAGTGATAATGTGTCCTAAGCGCTATAGGTACAGTGAAAGTGTGACAAACGGACAATTGAAATAGTGATTATGTGACCAAAGCAGCATAGTCAAAGTGAAATTGTGACAAAAGCACCATTGAAACAGTGATCATGTCACCAAAGCACTATGGCAACGTGAAAGTGACACCCATTCACCATTGAAACAATATCAATGTGACCTAAGCACCATGGACACGGTGAAGGTCTGACCGAAGCACCATTGAAACAGTGATAATGTGACCTAAGTACCATAGATACAGTGATAGTGTGACCAATGCACCATAGACACATAAAAGTGTGACCAAAGCACCATTGAAACAGTGAAACTGTGACCAAAGCAAGACGGACACTGTGAAAGTGTGACCAAAACACCATTGACACAGTGATAATGTGACCAAAGCACATTAGACACAGTGAACGTGTGACCAAAGCACCATTGAAACAGTAATAATGTGACCAAAGTACCTTAGACACAGTGAAAGGGTGACCAACGCACTGTTGAAACAATGATAATGTGACATAAGCACCATCAAAATATTGAAAGTGTGGCCAGAGAACTATTGAAATAGGAATCATATGATCAAAGGACAATAGAAAGAGTGAACGTATGACTAGAGCAGCACTGACACGATTATAATGTGACCCAAGCACTATACTGAGAGTGAAACTGTGACCAAAGCACCATTCAACGAGCGATGATGTGACCGATGCACCATAAACATAGGGAAAGTGTGACAAAGTACCAATAAGACAATGATAACGTGACCAAAGCCCCATGTCAATGTGAAAGTGTGACCAAAGCACCGCTAAAACAGTAAATATTGTGACCTTAGCACTATAGACAAAGTGAAATTGTGACCAAAGCACTAATGGAACAGTGATAAGGTGACCTAAGCACCATAGACACAGTGAAAGTGTGACAAAAGCATCATTGGAACAGTGATAATGTGACATTAGCACCGTAGACACAGTGAATTTGTGACCAAAGCACCATTAGAACAGTGACTATCTGACCAAAGCACCATAAACACAGTGAAAATCTGACCAAAACACCATTGAAGTAGTGATAATGTGACCAAACCACCATATGCATAGTGAAAGTGTGACAAAAGCACCATTGAAATAGTGATGATGTGACCAAAGCACAATAGACACAGTGAGAGTGGGACCAATGCACTATTGAAACAGTGATAATGTAAACGAAGAGCCATAGACACAGTGAAAGTGTGAACAATGCATAATTTAAATAGTGAAAAAGAGACACAAGCACCTTAGACACTAGAAAACATGACCAACGCACCATTGAACCCATGATAATGTGACAAATATAGTATGGACACAGTGAAAGAGTGAACAAAACACCATCAAACTAGTTTAAAAGAGACATTAGCACCATATACACAGTGGAAATATGACACAAGCACCATTAAAACAATGATAGTGGGACCAAAGCACCATGGACATAATGAAAGTGTGACCAAATCATCATGGAAACAGTGATAATGGGACCTAATCACCATAGACACAGTAAAATCGTGACCAATGCACCATTGAAACAATAATGATGTGACCTAAGAACCATAGCCACGGTGGAAGTGTGACCAAAGCACAATTGAAAGATTTATAATGTCACCAAAGTACCATAAGCACAGTGGAAGAGTGGCCGAATCACCATTGAAACAATCAGAATGTGACCTACGCACCTTAGACTGAGTGAAAGTGTAACCAAAGCACCATTGAAACAGTGACAATTTGACCTAAGCACAATAGACACAGTGAAAGTGTGACCAAAGCACTATTCAAACAATGATAACGGGACCTAAGCACCAAAGACACAATCAAAGTATGATTAAACCATTACTACAACAATCATAACATGACATAAGCACTATAGACACATTGAATGCGTGACCAACGCACAATTGAAATTGGGATGATGTGACAAAAGCACCAAAGACAAAGTGAAAAAATGACCAAACCACCATTGAAACAATGATGATGTCACCAAAACACTATACACATGGTGAAAGTGTGACCAAAGAACCTTCAAAACAGTGATCATGTGACAAAAGCACCATAGACACAGTGAAATTAGGACAAAAGCAGCATTGAAACAATGACCACTTGACCTAAGCACAATAGACCCAGTGAAAGTGTGACCAAAGCACCATTGCAAAAGTGATAATGTGACCTAAGCACTATACACACCGTAAACATGTGAGAAGATCATCATTAAAACAGTGATAATGTGACCTGAGATCCATACACACTATGAAATGCTGACCAAACCACCATTGAAACAATGATAATGTGACCAAAGCATGATAGACACAGTGAGAGTGTGACCAAAGCACCATCAGAGCAGTGATAATGTGACCTAAGCACCATAGACACAATGAAAGTGTGACCAAGGCACCCTTGGAACAGTGATAATATAGCCTAAGCACCATAGACATGGTGAAATTGTGACCAAAACTCCATTAAAACAATGATAATATGTCCTCAATACCCCAGACACAGTGAAAGTGTGATCAAAGCATCATTGAAAAAGTGATAATGTGACAAAAGGACCATAGACAAAGTGAAAAGCTGACCAAAGCACCATTGAAACTATGATACTGTGACCTAAGAAGCAAATACACAATGAATGTGTGACTAAAGCACCATTGAAACAGTCATAATGTGACATACGCACCATAGGCACAGTAGGAGTGTGATCAAATCACCATTGAAACAGTGATAATGTGACGTTAGCACGATAGACACAATGAAAGCTTGACAAAAGCACATTTCAAACAATGATAACGTTACAAAAGCATCACAGACACAGTGCAAGTGTAACCAAAGCACCATTGAAACGGTTATCATGTGACCAAAGCAATATAGACACATTGAAAGTATGACCAATTGACAATAGAAACTGTGATAACATGACCTTAGCACCATAGATACATTGAGAGTGACCAAACCACCATTGAAACAGTGATAATGTGACCACTGCACCATCCAGACAGGGAAGGTATGACCAAAAAACCATTGACACAATGATAATGTAACCAAAGGCACACATACACATTGAAAGTCTGACAAAGGCACCCTTGCAACAGTGATAATGTAGACTCAGCACTTTAGACTTTGTGAAAGTGTGGCCAACACACCATTGAAATAGTGATAATGTAACCAAAGCACCACAGACAAAGTGACACTCAAACTAAAGAACCATTGAAACTGTTTTCACGTGACTTAAGCACCATGGACACACCGAATATGTGAACAAAGAACAATGGAAACAGTGATAATGTAACCAATGCCATAAACAGAATGAAGGCGTGAACAAAGCACCATTGAAACAGTGATGATGCGACCAAAGCACCATAGACACAGTGAAGTTGTGACGAACGCACCATTGAAACAATGATTAATTGAGCAAAGCCCCATAGCGAATAAAAGTGTGACCAAAGCACCATTGAAAGAATGACAGTGTGACGTCACCACCACAGGCACAGTGACGATGTAACCAAAGCACCATTGAAACAGTGATAATGTGACCAACTGGCCATTGACACTCAAAAGTGTGACCAAACCACCAATAAACAAGGAAAATTACGATTCAAGCACCATGGACACATTGAAAGTGTGACCAAAACTCCATTGAAACAATGGTAGTGTGACCAAAGTACCACATACAATGTGAAAGAGTGACCAAAGCACCATTAAAACATTGATTATGTGACCTAAGTACGACTGACACAGTTAAAGCGTGACTCAAGCACCATTGAAACAGTGATAATGTGACCAAAGTACCTTATACACTATGAAACTGCGACTAAAGTACAATTGAAACAGTCAAAATGGGCCCTAAGTAACATAGACAGTAATGTGTGACCAAAGAACCATGGAAACAGTGATAATGTTACTTAGCACCATAGACACAGGGAACGTGAGACAAACGCACCATTGAACTGTGATAATATGACCTACGCAACATAGACACAGTGAAAGTACATCAAAAGCACTTACACACATATAAGTGTGACCAAAGCACCATTTACATGGAAATAATGTCACCTAAGCACCATAGCCATAGTGAAAGTGTGACAAAAGCACCATGAAAACAGTGATAATGTGACCAAAACACCATAGACAGAGTGAAAATGGAACCAAATTACCATTGAAACAGTGATAATGTGGCCAAAGCACCATATACCCAGTGGAAGTGTGACCAAATAAGTATTGCAATAGTGATAATCTGACCTAAGCACCATAGAACTAGTGAAATTGTGACCAAAGCACCATTGAAACAGTAATAATGTAAAACACTCACCATAGACATAGTGAAGGTGTGACAAAATCACCACTGAAACAGTAATAATGTGACTTGAGCATTGTATACATAGTGGAAACGTGACCAACGTACCATTAAAGCAATGACAATGTGACCAAAAGCACCATAGACAACGTGAACGTATGACCAAAGCACCATTGAAACTGTGATACTGGGACCTAAGCATCATAGTAATGGGAAACGTGTGACCAAAGTGCCATTGATACAGTGATAATGTAACCAACGCACCAGAGACACGTAGAACTGTGACCAATGCACAATTGAAACAGTGATAATGTGACCTAAGCATCGTACAGACAGTGAAAGTATGAGAAAAGCGCCATAAAAGCGGTGACAATGAAACCTAAGCACCATCGACATAGTGAAATGGTGACCAAAGCACCATTGAAACAGTCGTAATGTGACCAGAGCACCATAGACAAAGTGAACGTTTGACCAAATCACCATTGAAACAGTCATAATGTGACTAAAGCACCATAGACATAGAAAATCTGTGATTAAAGCACCATTGAAACAGTTATGGTGTCACCAGAGCACAATAGACACAGTGAAAGTAAGACAAAAGCACAATTGAAACAGTAATAACGTGACCAAAGCACCATGCCAACGTGAATGTGTGTCCAAAGCACCATTGAAACAGTAATAATGTGACCTAAGCACCATATGTAAAGTGAAAATATGACGAAAGCACCATTGAAATAGTGATAATGTGATCAAACTACCATAGACACAGTGATCTGGGACAAAAGCAGCATCGAAGCAGTGACAATGTGACCAAAGCACCATGGCAATGTGAAAGTGTGACCAAAGTACCGTTGAAGCAATGATAATGTGACCTAAGTACCATAGACACAGTGAATGTATGACCAAAGGACCATTAAAATAGTGATGATGTGACCTAAGCACCATATATACGATGAAAGTGTGACCAAAATAACATGAAACCTGTGAAGATGTGACATAAGCACTGTAGACAGAGGGAAATTGTGACCAAAACACCATTGAAACAGTGAAAATGAGAAGAAAGCACCTTAGACGCCGGAAATTTTTGACCAAAGCACCATTGAAACAATGTAAATGTGACCTTTACACCATAGACACGGTAATGGGACTTAAAAGAACCATTGGAACAGTGATAGTGTGACCTACGCATCATATACAAAGAAAACGTGTTACCAAAGCACCACTGAACCAGTGATAATGTTACCAAAGCACCACTCAACCAGTGATAATGTAACCAAAGCACCATAGACAAATAAATGTGACCAAAGCACCATTGAAACAGTTATAATGTGACCTAAGCACCATAGAAACAGTAAAAGTGTTACCAAAGCACCATTAAATTGGTGAGAATGTGACCTAAGCATCGTAGACACAGTGAAACCGTGACCAAAGCACCATTGAAATAGTGATAATGTGACCAAAGCACCATAGAGATAGTGAAAGTGTGACCAAAGCACCATTAGGACAGCAATAATGTGACCAAAGGACCATGTGAACGTGAAAGTGTGACCAAAGCACCACAGAAATAGTGATAATGTGACCTAAGCACCATAGACAAAGTGAAAGTGTGACCAAAGCAAGAATGGAACAATGATAATGTGACCTAAGCACCATAGACAGAGTGAACATGTGACCAAAGCATCATTGGAACAGTGATAATGTGACCTAAGTTCCATCAACACAGTGCATGTGTGACCAACGCACTATTAAAACAGTGATAATTTGACCAAAGCACCGTAGAGACAGTGAAAGTGTGACCAAGGCATGAACAAAATAGTGATAATGTGACCAAACCACCATAGAGACGCTGAAGTATGAACAAAGCACCATTAAAACAGTGATGATGTGACCCAAACACCATAGACATAGTGAAAGTGGGACTAAAGTACCACTGAAACGGTGATAACTTGACAAACGCACCATGGACAAAGAGAAACCGTGGCAAAACATCCTTGAAATAGTGATAATGTGACCAACGCACCATCGACCCTGTGAAATTGTCACTAACAAAGTAGTGAAATAGTGATAATGTGACCAAAGGTCCATAGACAAAGTGAACGTGTGACCAAAGCACTATTGAAACAGTGATAATGTGACCTAAGCACCATGGATACTATAATCATGTGACCAGAGCATCATTTAAACCATGAAAATGTGACAAAAGCACCATAGATACAGAAAAGTGTGACCAAAGAACCATTTAAACAGTGACAATGTGACCTTAGCACCATAAAAGCATTGATAATGTGACCAAAATACCATTGAAACAATGATAATGTAATCAAAATACCATAGATCTCGTGAAAAAGTGACCAGAGTACCATTTAAATAGTGATAATGTGACCAAAGCACCATAGACACACTATACGTGTGACTAAAGCATCATTGGAACAGTGATGATGCGACCTAAGCACCATAGACAGTGAACGTATGACCAAAGCACCACTGGCATAGTGACAGTGTGACATTAGCACCATAGACATAGTAAACGTGTGACCAAAGCACCGTTGAATTGGTGATAATATGACCAAAGCAGCATAGACACAATGAAAGGTAACCAAAGTGCCATTGAAACGGAGATAAGGTGACCTTAGTACCATAGAAACAGTGAAAGTGTGACCAATGCACCGTTGAAACAGTGATAATGAGGCCTAAGCACCATAAACATCGTGAAAGTGTGACCAAAGACCCACTCAAGCAGTGAAAATATGACACGGTGAAATGTGACCAAAGCACCATTGAAACAGTTATAACGTGACCAAAGGACCATAAACACCGTGAAAGTGTGATCCAAACACCATTGAAACAATGATAATGTGACCAAAGCACCATGGACACAGTAAACGTGCCACCAAAGAAGCATTGAAAGACTGATAATGTGACCTCAGTACCATAGACACAGTGAAAGTGATAGAAAAGCACAAAAAAGAGTGATAATGTGACCAAAGCACCATAGACACAGTCAAGGTGTGAGCAAGTCACCATTGAAATAGTGTTAAATGTGACCTTAGCACCATAGACACAGCGAAGGTGTGACCAAAGCAACATTGAAGCAATGGTAATGTGACCTACACAACATACACATGGTGAAAGTATTACCAAAGCACCATGAAAACAGTCATACTGTGACATAAGCACCATAGACAGGGTGGAAGGGTGACCAAAGGACCAATGAAACAGTGATACTATGACGTAATGGCTGTAGGTACAGTGAAAGTGTAACCATAGAACCATTGAAACACTGATAATGTGACCAAAGTACCACAAACATGGTAGAAACTGTGACAAAAGCACCATTAAAACAGCGATAATGTGACCAAAGCACAATGGCAATGTGAAAGTGTGACCAAAGAACCATTGAAACAAAGAGAATATGACCTAAGCACCATAAACACAGTGACGATGTGACTAAAGCACCATTGAAATAGTGATAATGTGACTACAACACCATACATACAGTGAAAGTGTAACCAAAGCACTATTGAAACAGTGATAATGTGACTTAAACACCATGGACACGGTGAAAGTGTGACCAATGCACCATTGAAACACTGATAATGTGACCAAAGCACCATGAAAACAGTGGAAGTATGACCAACTCAGAATTGAAACAGTGATGACGTGACCTCAACACTATAGACACAGTGAAAGGGTGACCAAAGCACCATTAAAACAGTGATAATATGATATTAGCACCATAGAAGCAGTGAAAGTGTCACCAAAAACACTGTTGAAACAGTTGTAACATGACTACGCACTATAGACAGAATGAATGTGTTACCAAAGCACAATTGAAACAGTGGTACTATGACCAAAGCACCATAGAAACAGTGAAAGTGTAACCAAAGCACTATTGAAACAGTGATCACGTGACCTAAGCACTATAGACCGAGTGAAAGTCTTACCAAAGCACCATTGAAAAAGTGAGAATGTGACCAAAGCATCATATTCACAACAAAATTGACCAAATAAGCATTCAAACCGTTATGATGTGACCAGAGCAACAGAAGCACAGTGAAAATATTGCCAATGAAGCATTGAATCAATGATAATGTGACCTAAGCACCATAGACATAATGAAAGTGTGATCCAAGAACCACTTAAAAAGTGATATTTTGACCAAAGCACCATAGAAACAGTGAAAGTGTGACCAAAGAACCATTGAAACAGTGATAATGTGACATAAGCACCATAGACAGACTAAAAGTAAAACCAAACCACCACTGAAACAATGATTATGTGACCTAAGGACCATAGCCACAGTGAAAGCGTGACAAAAGCAAAATTGAAACTGTGATGATGCGACCTAAGCATCATAGACTCATGAAAGTTTGACCAAAGTACCATTGAAATAGTAATAATGTGACCAAAGCACCATAGACACAATTGAAGTGTAACCATAGCACCATTGAAACAGTGATAATGTGACCAAAACACCATAGACACATGGAAAGTGTGACCAAAGCACCATTGAAACAGTGATTATGTGACCTAAGCATCGTAGAAACAGTAAAAGTGTGTCTAAAGCACCATTGACACGATGATAATGTGACCAAGGCACCATAGACACGGTGAAAGTGTGACTAACGCACCATTGAAACATTGATAATGTGACCAAAGCACCATATACACAGTGAACGTGTGACCAAACGTCCGTGAAAACACTAATCCTGTGACCGTGGCACCATATACACCGTGAAAGTGTGACCAAAGCACTATAGTAACAGTGATAATCTGACCTAAGCACCATAGACACAGTTAAAGTGTGACCAAATTACC